>JAPMOB010252302.1:0-12888 GCA_029875015.1 Lepomis gibbosus
TCGGGCCGGTCTCGGACACAACGTGCACGGGCTCGGGTCGGGTCGGGTTTGATTTTTTGGGCCCGATCTAAGCTCTAAGCTGATCGCAGACACTCAATGCTTGTGCTCGCACCTTAAGTTTCTTTCCGCTCCTGTCTGGAGAGAATACGCAGACATTTTTCCAGATAAAATACCCCGTGCAGACCCCCGATCGTATATCAACAATAAACACAGTATAAACAGACAAAAAATCGAACAGTTTAATGATGTAGCCTACTTAATCATAGTACAAGGTCAAAAAGCAAACACTTATCACTAAGAGTCCGATTTACTAACATCCCGAAATTGCGTGTGCATTCTAAAATATTGCAGGTGCAATTTTAGTACCTGTTATGGGTGAGTTACTAAGAATTATTGCGCAGATGACAACAGGAGCAAACAGAACGGAAGTGGCAGTATTTAAATGAGGTTTTAATGGTTTCCGCCACGGAGAGCTGGGAGGTAAAGCAGCCTCTGCGTAAAAACCTTGGTTTGTTTCATTCAGTGGAAATCGTCTGTACCTGCCCGTCCTGCCTGAGGCTAGACTGAATACTTGGGTAGGCACACCTGAAAAACTGCGTTGGGAAACCCCAGCAGAAACAGCTACAATATGCTGGAATGACCCAGACGACAGGAAATGTCAGCAGATCGTGCTTCACAATGGGGAGCAGAGCATTCAGCCGCTCTGCCCTCCATCTCTGGAACTCTTTACCACCTCACCTTAGAAACATCGATTCATTCTCTTATTTTAAATCACAACTCAAAACGCATCTGTTTAAAACGGCCTACCACATTTGATGTAAATTTTGCATTTATCTTGTTTTAATGTTCTATTTTCTAGCTTTCCTGCCTTTAAATGTTTTGCATCCCTGTAAGGTGTCCTTGAGTGCCAAGAAAGACGCCTTAAATAAAATGTATTATTATTATTATTATTCATCGTGCCGGAGGGAACGACCACCGACCGTCCGCATCATGCACTGTCGGTCCTTGATCTCCTGTCCCTGGCCCCGTACGCCCCATTCCCAGACTAAGCCAATCCAGCTAATAGTCAAATACAAATACATATACAAATACATATTTATTTGGGCTCAACAGCAGAAGATCTTTCAAGGTAATTCTTCTGTCACTTAAATAACCGTCTCTGTTTTTTCTTACCACATATTACTTACATATTGCTTATTTGGTTAGAAGATTGGCCTTCATTTTAAAAACAAATCTAGCTTTAAACTCTGTTACATATGCACACAGCCTCCTCCATCTTACAGAGCGTGGATTTAGCGTATCATGCATCTCTACGTTTTGTTACAAATGTAAAGTCCCTTTCTCACCATTGGATTCTTTATGATTCAGTGGGTTGGACATCACTGACCACCCGTAGACAACAGCTCTGGTATATTTTTATGTATAAAGCGATGTGAGGTAAACTGCCAGCTTACCTCTCTGTCTAAATTCTGCTAGTTACCAGCTACTCTCCTCCAGGTGGTTGCTTTTTAATGTACCCAGGGTTTTGACCAATCTGGGAAAAACTGCACTTTTATACTACCCGCATCCCCAGCGTGGAATAATTTGCAAGATCTCAAATTAGAGACATGTATTTCAATTGATAAATGGTTATAAGAGTGCCATTAAGAATGTGGTGAAGGAGGCATGTGGTTGTTTTTCTTGAGATTGAAGTTTTTTTTGTTTTATTGTGAATTTTGTCATGTTGTATGTGTTGCATTTTAATATGTTTTGTGCATGTATGGTTGATATCTTGGCCAGGTCTCTCTTGTAAAAGACATTTTTGATCTCAAAAATGGGATTTCCTGGTAAAATAGAGGTTTAAAAAATTACATAATTCTCTAAATCTTTGTTGGAGTTCCCAGGTAAGGACTACTAGCCAATCAGAAGCAGAGAAGAGCGGGTTGTAATAAACATGGTAGTGTGATCCAAATCAAAGCCTTCAGACGGCGACCCTAACCTAGCAGATGGTCGAAGTTATTACCAGTCCACAACATCATTGTTCCACATCTTACCATCAGGACTGAACGCTGAAATGTCGAAAATGCTTCCATAGCGCAAATCGATAGACTCGACTCTACTCGGCCCTGCTCCGTTTTCCATTGCAGATAGTACGCAGAGATAGCGACACCAAACACAACAGCCGCAAAGTAATGGTTAATGCAACACACACACCAGCGACCCACACAGCTCTTAAAATATATACAGTCTACGGTTAAAACGTTTGAACCTTCCTCAGAATGTAAAGACAGATAAGCAGTACGAAAACTTTCCAGCTGTGTTTTCCTTTGTCGTTGTTGCTGCAGCGGTCTGCAAATCTACACAGCTGTTTTCTCACCTCAAAACTTCTCAGAAGTGGATTTAGTGATGAAATTCCATATGAAAACTGTAAAATAAACTTCCTTTTGCTGCCTCTGTCTGGTGCAATGATGATGCAGTGAATAGTGAATATTCTCTCTGACCAATCAGTCTGTCGTGTTTTCACGTTACATTTTAGTTTCCCTCAGCTCGCTGGGAACCTCGACGGAGGTGAGGTGATACAAAAAAAAGTACAGGTCCAACTTTTCTACAATGGAAACCCAAACAAAGGCGAGTCGAGCCAAAGGGCCTCCACTCAGACTAGCTTGGTTTGAGGACGTGGCCTGACCCCGCCAGCAGCTTGGTGAGCTTTGTGACGCGTTTTCATTGTGATGTCACAAGTCAAGTAAGTGAAGGGCTGGACTACAAACAAGCTGTTTTCCATTCAGAGCAGAGTTTTCTGTGGGAGATGGGAACTCCCTTTGGGCTGGACTTTGGACTTTTTCACTTTGCAAACCTGTTACAGCACAAAAAAGGTTTAGAACTCAATAAAGGAGAGGGAAAAAGCCAAAAAGCAGAATACCACCTCTTTAAGAGCATTTCTTATGAAATTCCGGAAAATGAAGCATGGTTCTAGTCAAAATGCACCCAATGTTTAATAAGAACAGATAAAACTGTGCACACTGAAAAATGTGTGAACAGCTTAATAGCTGTGTATCATCCCTAGATGATGACATTCACTTACCTCTCCTCGCCATGTGGGGCCGCCGGCGTGCGAATATCTCTCACAGCTGATGTAATACAACTTTCCTGCTTAGATTCCTTTTGATTTTCCTTCACTTACTTCAAAGGCAAAAGTCCTCTTACAAGAGGGAAGGAGAACCACCTGCAGGGCTGTCTCACCCTGAAAAATGCGTGTGTTCATGGATGTGAAAGAAACTGTGTGAGAGTGTCTAAATTTGTATTAGTGTGAGTTGGAGAGAATAAGTGTGTGTGTGTCTTATAGAAACTCTTGCTCCTCATCTCTGACATTTCCAGGTCACTCAGTTGTAAGATGGCTTCTCTGCCTCCCGCCCCCTCTCTTCCCTCTCTTCCCTCCCCCTCTGCTTTTCTGTTTTTCCCCCTCACCATCGCTTGGAGGCAGGGAGGGTGCAAGACAGAAGGAGGCAACTGGATAGAAAACAAAGAAATGGTTTTCAGCCGCAGGCCCCATCTAACAAACGGATATAACCTCTGTCCTCCGTATGCGTCACTGTAGTAGGTAGTACGCGAATTAGCCAGGCATGCTAACGTTTGCAGTTTGCAAAACAAACACACTGTTCAATCCATTTCTCACACTTTGGCTTTGGTGTTTTGGATTTTGGAAATACTAAAGACACTGCCCTCCAAAGAAGGAATACCTCTCTTACTAAAGCCCCATGTGTATATCTAAAGTCATTTGTGTTATTTGTTAAGGCTGACGTGAAGCATAGTCGCTCTGCTCGCTAGCTCCAAAGCTAGCTTGGCTTGCCCTCACCTTGCACGTCATGTTGGTTCTCTGAGACGCTCTCCAGACAGACTTTGAGTTTCTATAGGTGCTCTTTTCTTTTTCTGTTGCCACCAAACTCACTGCCCAGTTTCTTTTATTTTGTTTACATGAACATGAAACGCATCTCTTACCGTGCAGATAGCAAGTGTCCAGAGGAGTGAACAGGCTGCCTCAACAGACTATCAAAAAACAGACAAAGCTGATGCTGATTTATTTTTTATTCGTATATGTAGATGCTGTACAGTAAAAAAGAAAATGGACATTACATATTTTGGATACAGCATGCAGACATATATTTATATAAAGTAAAAGTCAGAAAGAGTATGTGTGAGGGAGACCGGCTGGAGGAGGGGGAATACACAATTTGTTGTGCTTAGAGCTGAGATGCTGAAATCAGCAAAAACATTTTGCTTCAGAAGAGTTTTGCTCCCATTTATGGCTGCTTTCACTGCACATTCCCTCAGTAACAGCTGAGACGGAAGCAGGCGAGCACCGGGCCAGCTGTAATTGGTTTGCTTAACCTGCTGAGACTCACAGACACACACATGCAAACACACACACACAGGTGAAAGGTAAACAAAAATGTCATGATGATAGGACAAGCCTGTTTAAGCAGTCAGCTGACTCCTGAAGCGGCAGAGTCAAAAACTCTGAGCTGGATTTATACTCCAGAGGAGATGAAATATTCGGCCACGCTGCTTGTTAAACACGCTTACAGCATTTTGGCCCGAGCCAAATTACGGAAGGTGGTTTGTAATATCGGTCTGTGTTTCCACCCAAAACCCCATGAGTTTTAGGAGGTGACCTAAAGAATTGATTTGTGATGGGAACCGGAGTCCTTTCTGTGTTTGAGATTTTTTTTACTCGTTGTATTTAAAAAGAAAATGTCTGGTTCTGGTCCTGTTGTTGAAAGGAAATTCTTCATGGCTAAATTTTAAGAAGCTCCACCAACACAAGCTACATCGTTAGCAGACTGCATGCAAGGCAAAATGTCCACCAACTGCTTCCCATACGGTAACAATAATATACATGATAATAAATCTTTTAAGAAAGGGGCAAATGTAATAGTTTCCCAGATGCTCATGTGAGACATATTAACGTAAGTAACTATTTTACATGTAAGGAGCTCAGAGTAGAGCCGCTGCTCCTTGGTGTTGAAAGGAGCCAGTTGAGGTGGTTTGGGCATCTGGTAAGGATGCCTCCTGGACGCCTCCCTAGGGAGGTTCCAGGCACATCCAGCTAAGAGGAGGCCTCAGGGAAGACCCTGGACTAGGTGGAGAGATTATATCTCCACACTGGCCTGGGAACGCCTCGGGATCCCCCAGTCAGAGCTGGTTAATGTGGCTCGGGAAAGGGAAGTTTGGGGTCCCCTACTGGAGCTGCTGCCCCCGAGACCCGACCCCGGATAAGCGGATGAAGATGGATGGATGGTTGTTGTTGCAGCGGTATGTGTGACGGCGGGAGCAGAGGGCTCTGTGAGCGGGTGGCTGACCGGCCTCACACGCTCCACCCGCGGGTCACCACAGGCTCCCCCCGCCGCCACTTGCGGAGCTCCTCAACTCTGAAAATATTCATCACACTTTTGTTCCGCCATCACTTTACGTAAAACTGTCAATATTCAAAATTTACACAGCTGATTTCTCACCTCAGAACTTCTCAGAAGTGGATTTAGTGATGAAATAACATATGAAAACTGTAAAATAAAATATAAAAAAGTAAAATATAAAATGTTACCACAACAACCAAAAAACGAAAACTGAGAGTCTCCCTTAAAGTCAAAGTACTCAAGTACCAGAACAAGCATAATGTGACAGCCTGCGCTACACCAATAACAGTAAAAAGTAATAACCAAGTCAAATGCAATGCAAAACATTTATCCATTGTGATTAATTAACTTTTAAATATTAATATAGTTTTCAAGTTCTAATTCAAAATATACATCTCACATAGTAAAAGAAAAAACTATGAGAAAAATTATAAGCTCACTTGCCACATACATAAAACTTCCTGTTGCTGGCCTCTGTCAGGCGCTTCTCAATGATGACGCAGTGAATAGTGAATATTCTCTCTGACCAATCAGCAGTCTGCTGTGTTTTCATGTCACATTTTAGTATCGCCTCAGCTCGCTTGGAACCTCGACAGACGTGATGCGAAATAAAGTACCTGGTAGCCGGTACAGGTACTTTTCCAAAGTGGGAAACGAAACAAAGGCGAGTCGAGCTGGTACTGTGCGGCGGAAAAGGGGCTTAAGTTTTCTAGAGTGGCGCTCCTTCTCCTCATTATGAAAGCCTGATGTGCTCAGTACTGCTACGGCTGTCAGGCTGCCAGATGGCTGTTAGCATAAGCTAACTAGCTATTGAAAAGCCAAACGGCTAACAGACACCTCAGAAATCCAACTGAACAAACTTGGTTGGTTTCAGTCACAGGCTGATATGATAGTTCAGTGTTTAGTTCTCGCTAGATTTTCAAAATTTGAAGTGAGAAAACTACCAAAAAACGTATATTTGTGTACAAATTCGGCTTGTTCGTCCGCCCTCTTGACCAGTTTTAAAAAGCTCCGGCGGCAGCAGGAATGTTGAATGTTGTGTTGATCACAGCTTTTGTGGGATCAACATTTTGTATCCAGCCTATGAATCATTCTCCTCGATCTCTGGGGAGGACAGCAGGACCAACAGAAGATCTAACAATTCAAAATATAAAAACATAATGGAAGATAATTCAGTAATCAACTTTTGGAAAATGCACATTTGTTTCTTCTATAGTTCAGTTGCATCGCATGTTTTCTTATTGTGCAGTGTTTCATGCGTTATTCAACATTTCTTGTTGGTCTTCAGAACATTTTTAAGAAAGGTTTTCAAAAAGTGAAGGAGACATTCAGATTCTGACCTGTCCACAGCGTCCTCTGTGTAAATGACACCTATCTGTCAATATTTTTAAATGCCCCGTCCCATCCAGGCTGTGATTGGTGGGTTCACGACAAGCGACACGACTGCTTGAAAGGTACCCTCTCTTCTCTTCTCCCTCGTCTCTCTCTGCTGACAGAGCTTAGCAGGCAGGTGAGAACGGGAGCAGGTGAGCGTCACGTAGCGCCCAGAGGACCTGATCTGGAGAGGGCAGAGGAGAGGACCGGCAGCTTGGGAGAAGTCCAGGGACGCGACTGCGGCTGAGGAGGTAGAGCGGGTTGCCCGTCAATCGGAAGGTCGGCTGTTCAATCCCCGGCTCCTCCAGGCTGCATGTCGAAGAGGCAAGATTGGTCAAGATACTGTTGGCTGTTCCACCAGTGTATGAATTCTGAATATTAGCACTTAGGCTCAGTGTATGAATGTGTGTGAATGCGATGTAGGCTAGTTTAAAAGTGCTTGGAGTGGTCGACTAGAAAGGCGCTATACAAAGAAAATGTCCAGGTATGCCCAAGAGTAAAATGTCAGGGTGTCCCGACATCGGCCCACTTCAAGCACTGATGTGGACACAAACTGCATATGTTGGTATTTTCGATCTAAATACAGCACCTGCTGGCGTATTCCCACCGTTACAAACCGCCAGGTTTTGCCGCCGAGCAGGCTAACTTCCGGTTTAGCGCTCCGCTAACGTAAATGGGGGTAAAATTGTAAATGTGCAGCTGGTGTAGCCTTTTCAAATGTTACAGAGCGAATGGATCTCATTCTGATAGTGAAACGAGTCGTTTCGCTGGGGTTGCAACAGTCAAATATATTGATTCACTGTGTTACAGTCGCCGTTTTGGCCGCTAGTAAAAGTTACTTCAAACCGCTGGGTTACTTCCACTAGAAAATACGGCCTGTAATATTTTGTCTCCTCATTATACTGAAAAAAAGAACTAGAGATTTCATTGAGGTTTTTATTTTATTTTGTCATTTTTCATATGGCATGTTAATGTGGTCACAGTCAGTGTTAAAGGACATTGCTGCCGTCGTGTCTTCGTCCCGTTTTCATCAGGAAAAAAAAAGGTTGTTGTTGAATATATTTAGTTTAGTTTCATCTGAAGAAAGTAACACTACATGGGACCATAAGTGACCTAGTTAGTTGTAAAGTTAGAGGAAGTTGTTGGGTACTGATGTCAGCCACTTTCGGAGCAGTGTTATCAAGTGAATAATTAAACCAGTTAATCAATGAGCCGTACGTGGACAGTAAGCAGTACAGCCGGTCTGATCTAAAATGGGGCTACATTAGAAAAAGACCCCCACGTCCCTGTGAAGCAGGTTTTATTATTTCAGCTGATTATTGGGCTCATAGGAACAATATGAGGAGTCTGTTTTATTAGCACACAGATCAATGTCTTTCAGGCTATTAAAAACCTTTTAGGGTGTGTTGAGCTTCATTATGCACTTCCTGCATCCAAATGTGTCGTCTGATATGCTCGACCTCAGGGGAGCTGCTGTGTGAAAGAGGATTACTGACACCGAGAAGGTAATTTTCTCCTGTGGTTTGCCATTAGGTTTAATGTTTGGGCTGGACTTAACTTTGATGATTTGAAATATGACAAGACTCTGCAGCTTCAGAAACCACACTCTGATTTTAAAATATTGAGTTTCTGTGTTTGTGACTTCGTGGATAGAGAAAAGAATAATTTGACACCGAATCAACTTTTTTTGAGTAATTCTGCCCTAAAAATTGATGGAAAATCAAAGACGAACCCCGGGACTATTCACCCACTATCCTGCCACCCGTGACACAGGAGTGGAAATTAACTTTTTGGCTCACCTGCCGAGGCGGCTGGTAGATGAAAAAATCCACCGACCGAACATATTTCTAACCAGCCAAAATAATAAATTGCCTTTTGTGTCAAATTTACATTTGTTTCCCGTCCTTTTAATTGAAATTATACGATGTCAAATACAAACTTAGAAAAGAGGCCAAAGAGAAATTCGAAGCAAAATTATATTATTGCTGTTAAATGTACTTTAAACAGAACAATAAATTGTTTTATAAACTTACAAGATGCTTATTTATCATTCAACTTAAATTTAATCACTGACTCTTAATCAGGCTTTAACATTCAACTTAAACCTCCTCATCAGTCGGCTCACTTTCTACAGTCACTCTCTTCTGGCCTCCAGGTTCTGACAGAGTCCTGCCAGCCTATGAATCATTCTCCTCGATCTCCGTGGAGGACAGCAGGACCAAGAAGATCTGACAGAGTGTCAGACACTGAGCAGACCGCCAACCGCCAGCTAAAAGCTAAAAACACTCCTAGGAGAACTTTTGTCATTCGCTCCAAACACTAGCAGCTTTCACGCTGCCTTATGTCAGGGAGGTTTTGCGCCAATCTGACGGCCCGCTGCACTTTATAAAAGGTATGGATCAGATTTGATCAGAATCAGGTCAGGAAAGTTGGTGACAGACACGAGACAGAAAGACGAAACGATCTGTGTGAAAAGCCGACATGCAGCGGCACGCCGCTGCTTCCTGTGAAGCCAGACCGCTGTGTGAAAGCACACATGGTTGCTGGACAAAGGCCTTTCACACGGGATAAAGCTGCAAACTTTTGTTCAGTATGAAGAAGCGAATGCGGCGTAAGGCGGATATTCTTTCCGTGCTGATCTCCGTATGAAAGCGGCTGCACTCCCCTCCTGAAACCATAAACAACAACAAGTGAATGCCCCTAATCCGTGCAACCAACAAAGGGTTGCCTTCCAACATTTGGCCGCCAAATGGAAAATCCACCATCCTTCCCGTGACATGTCGATACAGAAAGAATCAGCAGTCATCAGTATGGGGAGATAAAGAGTACAACAAGTGAAATTACGACTGCCGTTATGACTACTACTAGCATTTAAGTGTTTTGGGCAAATTGAGTTTGAATGCATTTTTTTACATTTGTGAAGCAGGTGTTTAAGCAGTTTTCAGGCAACAAATGTAACTCTGTAAATCGACACATATTCTCTTTTCTGTTTCCAGTCTTTATGCTAAGCTAAGCTAACTGGCTGTAGCTTCATTTGATTGGCAAGTATTCATGTAGGAGTCAATATTCTCATTCAACTCTGCGCCTAAAAGCAAACAAATGTATTTACAAACATGACATCTGTGCAGTCTCGTTGCCATAGGAAACACCTCAGATGGACATCTGATTTCCCCGAGCTGGCCCTTGTTTTTCCCTCTTCAGTCACCAGCCACAAAAACAATAACAGGAAGATAATGTAAATATTGCAGATATTTACAATTAAATCAATGCATCTCATTTTACATATATTATTGAATTCAGGGAGGAATTTAATATTTATTTTGTTTAAATGTTTGTGTCACATTCCTCCGGATGGTCCAGAGGGAGGAGGAAGTCAGGAGGAAGGGTTATGTCTCAACATTAAATTATATTTATTACAATGTTGACAAAAAAGGAAAACCAACACAAAACTACTCTCTCAAAAGAAGACAGCGATCAATCAGGCAAGGCAATAAACAACACAGGTTAAATAACTAACGAAGGTATGTTAAGTGAAAAGTCCTCTCTCCACTGGGGAGGCTAAACCAGACACACTGTTCTGGACTCTTGGAAAAACCAAGCCGTTGTTCAACCCAGCGGTTGAACGGTGTGCCACTGTCTGCTGGGCTGGCTGGACTACCTGCAGAGCAGAGAGAGAAGGAACACACCCCAAAGCAAACACATGACCCTTTGGGTCACAAAGGTTTGATAAAGTTCATTTAATTTTATTAACCTTATGTAAGATTTTAAAGAAAAACTGTTTTAATGCAATGTGATTTTCTAAATTTATGCCTGCAATGCATTTGCAGTTTAGCAAATAAAACTCCAGCATTACAGTTTGACAAACACAGGAGCACTTTCAGTGCAAGACTCTTTCCCCCACAATGCACCACAGAGCGCCACAGGAAGTCATTCCTGCCTGTGGGCATCAAACTTTATAACTCCTCCCTTTAAGTGTCTGACACTAATTCTCTATAATGTAAATATTGTACATGCCTACACACCTTTCTTTATGTTTTATATTTATACTATTATATTTATTTACTCTTTATCCATCTACCTTTGACAAGTGTGCAATTGTGACAAAAGAATTTCCCCTCGGGGATCAACAAAGTTATTCTGATTCTGACTTAACTAAACGTTTGTGCAAGACACTTCCATAATACTTGTGCAGTCTCAGATGACACTTTCTACACCACATGACATAAGAGTTAATAAATGTACTTCAGTCATCCGGATTACCACAATGACAGCAGCCGCAGAGTCTTTGTTCATTTATTTTGTTCATGCTGGAGAGACTGTTTCCGGTCCAAACCATTTAGCCATAACAGATCGATACAGACAGATTACTTCAAGACACTATACTAAATAGGAGTAGGGAATCATCTGGAAACGTGCGCTGCTCGCAATAGTATGAGATATAAATAGTGTGTGTAACAGCTCAGGCTGCTCAACCACCAGAAAATTGTTTTATTTTATTCACACAACAATAAAAGACAATAGATTTAAACACAGTGATCACACAAGTAACATTCATGTTTTTCTGTTGCGTACTGCAGGTTAATATTTTATCAGTAGAGGAAGTCCCAGAGGCTCCGTGAATCTTTAAACACAACGTTCATAATTCATGTCCCTGATCAATAAACCATAAAATTTATATATTGATCAAATTGTCTGTTTATTAACAGCAGAGCCGGGAAATAAGGAGCGGTGGGAAGGCAGCCGGCCGCACACACACGCTGACTTGTACAGTACATTCACAGAATCACACTGATGTATGTTTGTGCTTTAATAATTTACACTCAGGGTAAAAACAAGGTTATTAATAAAGTTAAAAACACATTCAAATGTGCACACACACAAAGACAAATATTAATGCACGTACATATGTACAGTTGAATGATTTATATCCACATTAATCACGAGAAAGTGAACACACGGAAAATACTTAAATAAAGCTTTGTACACACACACAGCTAGATATTAGATAGCTGGGGAAAATACACACCCCGATGCTGCACACACACTTCCAGTAGAATTTGTGGTGAGTTGTGTGCATGCTTTTTTTCCTGCATTATAGATGACTGTCAGAGCGCTTGTATCATATCTGAACCTCAACACACACAGTCCTGCTGATTCCCGTTTCATCATCCATCACACCGCAGGCTGACATGCAGCTTCACATGAGAGGAGTGTGTTGTCATTTTTTGGACCCCCGG
This sequence comes from Lepomis gibbosus, assembly GCA_029875015.1. Classification (NCBI taxonomy): domain Eukaryota; kingdom Metazoa; phylum Chordata; class Actinopteri; order Centrarchiformes; family Centrarchidae; genus Lepomis; species Lepomis gibbosus. The sequence goes on from JAPMOB010252302.1 coordinate 12,002, forward strand.
AGTCCATAAAGAAACATGCTCGCAACCCCGGCGTTACTTCTCCGACAGGTTGATGGTTATGAAAATTCCTGAGCAGGTGAGTTTTTGGAGGTAAGATGCAGATCTTACAATTATTTAGTGTCATTTAAACTACTTAATTTCACTTTGATTTCTTCATTCCTGCCCACCCACATAACTTTTTTGACCTCTTAACATTCCTGTAAAATTCATGCAAAATCCCTCTTCAAGGCAGATCTAAAGTAAATTGAATCCCCTTCTTGAACCATGGGGAGTAAATGGTTGGTTCTTGGGCTTCTCTGAAAGACGACACACGGAAGTTTCTAACTCGAAAATCAGAATCACTCTAAGTGCTACTGGAATTTTTTAGTGTAAGTTTAAACACGCTAAAACTAATATAGTTCTTGTTTTCGTTTGAAAATGTTTGCAAACACATGCATGCAGACAACTACAGCCGGGACTTATTACCTGGAGAACACAGTGAGGCCACAGCATAAAGCCTTACCTATTCCAACTTTAAATTTTATACCAATACCATGAAATATCATGTTTTTTTGTTTTACCAATATCATGTTTTTCATTTCACAGGTAAAATGAACTCCTGGTCATTCCAGCCGAGCAATCTATCCACCATAACATCAAACTACAAATTGACTCCTCAACCATCACTCCAACCAAGGTGGTGAGAAACTTGGGTGTCCTGCTTGATGACCAGTTGTCCTTTTCAGACCATGTTGCTGCTGTCTCTCGGTCGTGCCGCTTTGCTCGATAAAACATAAGAAAAATCAGGCCCTACCTCACTCAGTGAGCCACCCAGCTTCTGGTACAGGCCATGGTTATCTCTCTGCCCTCCTAGCAGGTCTTCCAGCTTGTGCTGTGAAACCCTTACA
>JAPMOB010252304.1:0-15045 GCA_029875015.1 Lepomis gibbosus
TATATATATATATATATATATATATATGTAATTTCCCGAGCACATTAACAACAATCGAGTGCTGATAGATAGGATAAGGATAAGCAAAAATATATGAAAAATCAAACAACAAGCTACGGCACACTTATTGCACTGACTGCGTTTCGGCCATTGCATCAGGCTCATACAGTGAGGCAACGCGTTTTGCCCATGGGCGAAATGCGTTGCTCACAATGAAGGTAGTAAGATCAGATCAGTGTGCAGTAGTTTTTTTTTGATTTTATATACATATATATTCAGACTTTAAATTAGTGTGTAACTTATCTTTGTGAGTCTCTCCATGGTAATGTGGCATCTCAACAATTAACCAGGTGTAATTGAGTGGGATACATGATTGTCACTGGCACTGGCAATTGCAGTGATGGAAAGGCACGCCATTCAAGAGTGTGTGGGCGTTAACTACGAGCGTGGCTCCGTGTTTGTCTCCGTGTTTTAATGGGCGCTATAAGCTTTGATGGAACATTACCAGTTTTTTCATGTGCGTATGTCAACATATGTGGGTGGAAAGGTGCGCTTCTGAAGAGCTTTTTTTTTGTTTGAATGTGTGGGCAGGATTTTGTATGTGTTTATCAGTATATTGGAGAATTTGTCAGGAGCATTTGAAAGTGACAAAGAAGGAGAAAAGCCAAGTGAAGACTTTGGCTGTGTTTTTTTTAACCTTGCTGCCTCCTTTACGATTCTTTTCTCAATGACAAGACGATCACACTTTGTCCCTGCTGACTGCATTCTGCTTGTTATCGCTTCACACCTGATCCTGTTAGCTGCAAGTAATGGAGAATGGTTGAAATAGTTATCTGAAAGTTATGGATAGTTTGTTGAAATGTCCAACTTTTTAAACTCCAAGTAGTAGGATGTCTACAAACTTGACCAAACCAACCATTCAACTGTATGTAACAAGTAAATGACTTTACTGTATTTATTGTGACCAATGCATTGTATGTAAAAAATATTTAACAATATCCACTTTTATGTAATCAATAATGTTAAGTAACATCCAGTTAAAAATCCCTTCAAACACATGTCAAGAGGTACCTGAGGTCATCTAACTGTGGAGTTACATCAGACACAATATTTACACCCTTCGTCTTGGTCATTACAGACTTTCACACAGGAACAGAAAAATAAATGCATATGTGATCTAAAAAGGATTCTGGTGGAAAGAATTCAGAGGATTTCTGTGTTCTGTCGGCTTGCTCCTGGGGCAGGAAGTCATTATGTGTGTTACCACCTGGCCCTCCTCTTACCCATAATGCTGTGGTGTCAAATACCCCAAGGACAATGGCAAGGGACGACAAAGGATGAAGATGAAGAGGAGGGTGGGTGCATGTTGTGCGTCAGAGTTAGGGCATGGCTCAGCAGGCTCGGCAGTGTCCCCTCGATGCTGGCTGGTTTTTGATGTTGAGAACTCGGAGTGGGTTTGGTTTTTAATGTTATGCAACTTTGAAGATCGAGTGTTTGAAGTTATGCATGAGTTGGACTCATTTCCAGCTTCTTCCTGATTTGTTTTTGTTTTTTTTACCATCTCTTTCTTCTCTTAGAGTTTTTTTTTTCTATGAGAGGCACAAGTTATGTGTTTGAAGTGAAGGAATGTTTCAAGGGTATCTGGCGAAGTATCCATTGTGATTGTGGTCTTTGCTGTGCTCATGCCTTAATTGTGTCTCTTAAGTAATTGTTGCTGCTATGTTTCCTCAATGAGTCTCTCCTACATGATCTATACTTTCTCTCCAAACTGCTATGTCTTTCTCTGGACTCTCTTAACAGATTTTTATATGATATATGAAAAAAAACTGTTTGTGGAATTTGTTTCTACTTTAAGAATTTACATAGATATTACTTAGCTGTAAGCAACATACACTGCCTCTAAATGTCACATTAGACAAACCAATGCTACAGCCCACTAGACTCCGTCGAGAAAAACAATAATTTTACCTTTCAGATCATCATAAAACACACCGCGTTTCCACTGTTCAAACGATCGCCAACTCTCATAAAATAAACCCTTAATTCACTGAAATATTCTGGCTTTACATCTGAGCCGGCAGCCATGCCTGCAATGGATGCAACATAATATTTGGAGACCAATGCTCCCATCAACATGCACTAAAAGTCCAAAATTGACAACATTATGGTAAGGATACCTATAGAAATATAACTTTTTTGTTAAACAGTAAGATCCTTTCTGTTTACCAGAAACAGCCACCAAACTTCATTGAAAAATATGTATCATTTTATTTTGCAGATCATTGTTAAATACACTTCATTCAAGCTGGTCAGAGACAAAATAAAACTTACCAAAGCCATCTCTGTTAGTCGTTCAACTGTTCCAACAATAACCGACCCTGGCTTTGTCAGAATAAATACTTAATTCAGCTTCACAGCGAGGGACTCAATCTGGCCAATCCTAGTGTATTGTACTATTTTGAAGGCATCTTTGTTTTCACTAGGTGAACAGACTTAAATGTGACCATTTTTAGCCTGGACCGCACCCCCTAATCAGCACTGCACCACTTTGCCAGCTTCTAATGAACTAATTTACTTAACATGTTGGGGCACAATGGCGGTTTGTTCATTGCTCTCTTCACCAATTTAACATTGTTTGTCTGTATCTCAAAGGACCCTTCTCCTCTGTAGTGGACAAGTTGTCTGAGTTATCTGCAGTTTTAAAAAACTGCCATTTTCTTTGTTTAACATTGTTTCACCGTCATTGGATGATGGTCCAGTTTGACATGGAGTTTGACCTCAAAGTTATGGAGGCAACACCATTTTCTCCTTTCAGAATCAGAATCAGAACCAGAATCAGCTTTATTGCCAGGTATGTGTACACACACAAGGAATTTGACTTAGGATTGTGCATTCCTCGTGATGTGTTTACACATACAAAAATACAAAATCACAATAATAAAATAGAATGTATAATGTATAATGTAATGTATAATAGAATACAATAATAATAATATATAATAATATAATAATAGTATCAGACACAGACTTCAGTGTAGAAAACACAAATGTACACACTACGAACAAAAACAATACAAACATACTGACAAATAGTGCTGTGAGCAGAGTGCAAAGAATGCAGTATGAGTATCTACATGTCGGAGATGGACATGATATAGAGGTACATATACATGCATACATGTACACATGTACAGAGTGAATAAGGCCTAGTGCAAAGGATTCTGGAATAAATAAGCATAAGTATTTTGTGCAGGAGTGATGGCACTTGAGGTAGGTGGATTGGTATACAGTATCTACAAATGACAATATAACAGTATGAACAGCACTGAAATAAAAAATGGTGAATAAATAATTATTGGTAACCAGTAAGCAGGTGGCTGATTAGAGTTAATGGGGGTATTGCACAAGATTTGTTCCTGACACCGTGAGTCAGAAATCTGTTCATTAGATTGATGGTTTGTGGGAAGAAACTGTTCCTAAGTCTGTTGGTTTTGGTGTAAAGTGCTCTACGAGAGGGGAGAGGCTGGAACAGGTGGAAGTGGATCAACAGGTCCTTAGGCTGGTTGAGCTTCCTCAGCTGGCACGGGAAGTACATCGTCTGCTGGGCCTTCTTGATAATGGTGTCCGTGTTGGGCTCCCACTTCAAGTCCTGGGAAATAGTGGATCCCAGAAATCTAAAGTGATGGGGGGGCAGAGTGGGGGGGCTTCTCCTGAAGTCCACGATCATCTCCACAGTTTTGAGCGTGTTAAGCTCCAAGTGGTTCTGACCGCACCAGAGAGTCAGCTGATCAACCTCCCGTCTGTAGGCCAATTCATCGCCATCTTTGACAGACAGTTTCCCAAGCCTCACCTGCTGACTTCTTTCAGTCAGGAAGTTTGTGATCCACTGACAGGTGGAGGCTGGCACACTGAGCTGGGTGAGTTTGGTGCTGAGGATGTCCGGGATGATGACGCTTTCATCTAATTTCATCAATATTTAAATGAACGTTTTTATCTTAAAATCATGACGGTCAAAATAACTTTGATGGTGTAATGTCTTGTAAAAGGGTGTTATGTCCACTCTTGGCCCAAAGTGCCTGCTACTGCTCTAAGACACATTTATCACCACAACAGTGTAATGCTTTACTGCACCAAGCAAGCTATAAGAAGAATTTAATGTACAATGTAAGTTCTTTCGAAGAAGCTACAAGCAGAGGCTGCAAGGAGACCAAAGAACAAAAAAGAGAGAGTGAACCAGAAAGACACTGGACAAGAGTAAATATGAGACTGGCATTTACTTGTTGGCGTTAGCTAAAAGAGCTGCAAGGATACAGGCCAGATGCCGAGCTGGCCTTCCCTCTCTCTCATTAGCTGGCTTGTTGTGTCTTGTGTTGTTGATCTTGCTTGATGTTAGTCTGTGTTAGCAAAGTTGTCGAATGGGTCGACTCGACCCAGTGATGTTAGCAAACTTATAAGATAACACAGTCGGACATTGTTATCGTTAATAAAGCACGGCATTAGCCGTTATCGATCCTCATGGGCATATTTCATTTTTAGAATCATGTCAGCAAACTATGCTAACATGCACCGTTGCTGTTGGGCGTCATATTGCCGCTCATGGATAGAGCCACACAGACGCAGTGCAGGCAGCTAGAGTCAAACAAACATGTCATCAAGGTTTGGATATTTTTCACTGTTACAGAAGAAGAAGATAATGCATTGCATATGGCATCAGTCCTTCCCCCGTCCTACTTCCCTCTGTGAACCCTGCAGGTAACCACTTGCCAAGTTGAAGCTACATGGCTATCTAAGCTAAAGAATAAATTACAGAAAGCTTTTATTTAGCTCTTTGAACAGCTAATTGCCAAGCTAGTGTTAGGGAGGTGTGCTTTTGTAACAAAGGATTAGAGACATGGATAGAGCAGAACAAATCACACCTTCTACATGTTGTGCTGTTAAACAGAAGTATTGTCTTTTACTCGGGTTCGACTGCACGCACTACAGTAACGATGGTAGTTGTTGCCAACTCGAGTAGTTCAGAGTTTTCCTCTCCACTGCAGCCAATCTCTGTGCTGGCTTGCTGTGTGTTCGTGCGTGCCCACATGTGTGTCTTCACATGCAAAAGCAATACAGAGCAGCAATGGCAACAGCCTGATAATAAACAGTGCGGTCTTCAGCCCAGGGCCCGTTAAACATAGTGTTTAAGTGCCATCTTGTATCTGATTGTTATCTAATTTACCATGTCTGCTCTGTTATATGGGTTCTTGACTGCTGTTCTCTGCCTTGGGCTTTCCGTGTATGCACATGTATGGGCAGGGAGGTGCTCTCCCTGCCTTATGCACATAGGCATGTGGATGGGCAGGGAACCGATTTCTCCGCCTCATGGCTTTCTACGTAGGTGGAAGGTGGCAGGGCAGGGAGAAGAGCCAGAACAGAGCCATACTGCCAAACATAACTATAATGCTGCAGTATCAGTCTTTGATGAAAGTTGTCCTGACTGAACTGTAAGTGCTCTTGTGTCGTGTGTTGCTTTCTAGCTTTGTTGGCTAGCTTGCCATTCAAGTTTCAAACAACATTATGTAACTTTTCTACCATTAAATGAAATAATAAATTGGTCAGGAGTGGTGCTGGCGAGTGGGTAACATGACAGGGCTCTGCAGCCTCTGTGGATGCATTGTTAGCTAATTGCAGAGGCAATGAGACTGAAGAGGATGTTGACAGAGGAAGCTAAGAAGGGAAAAAGAGAGTGACCAAGCAAGAGGCTCCTGGACGTTGGCAAGAGCTTTGTCAAAAAATAGGCTGCACGACAGTGACACATACAATCTGTCTGTGTTCACATTTGGACAAGTTAGTATAATACATAATGTGATGTCTTGTGTTGTTGCAATTGCTTGATGTTGGCTGTGTTGGCAAATTTGTGGACTTGGTAGTTTTGAATCATAAGTACTGTAATCCTAAAAAATGCACGTTAACAGCTGTCCTCATTTACAACAGTAGTGAATTATTAATAATTAGCGAGCAGCAGATAGCAAGCTGTTAACACAACATTGACATATCATCGTCTGTCTTTGTCTGCTGTTTGGTGCTGAGCAGGTAGTATACAGAGAGTTTATCAGAGCTTTTAACTGAAAACAGCTGTCTGCTGCTGCTGGAAACAAGGCTGATAAAAGCAGGCAGCTCGAACCAAAACTGTACAGTCATGGCCTGTAAAACAAAAACAATGACCTGAAAGACACTAAAACGATCAATAGATCTGAGGGAGACTGCAGAGTTGGTGGTATTTCTCTCTAGGTTCATCACTACAAGTGACACCATTCACATAATTCCTTAAAGCATTGGTACTATAAGAATATGAAATATATTAATCATGTACTTTTAACTGTATTCGCCTCCAAGTGCATGATGAATCATCTATGTATATATGATCATAGTAATGCTAGAAATGTTTTTAAGTGTATAGGGATAGTGTAAAGTGTGGGAGTATTAAGGACTGATGTGTATCTATTGATAGATTTGAGGATTTACTGTGTGACATTTAATCAGATCTCAACTGTGCCGGTCTCCTAATAAACAATGCTAACAATTATTTGATCTCGCCCCGTTGGATGGGGCTTATTTGAAATTTTAAGGAGTGCAATGAAAACAATATTTCAGCTTGATACAGGATCTATTTTCATTCAGCTCCAGATCTCTCCATTTACCTCTCCCAATAAACAACACCAAGCTGCTCAGCGCCATCTATTCCTTCACTTGCTCCTCTCTGCCCCTTGTCAAAAAAGACAAATGATGTGAATCCTTTCTTTTAAGAATGCTGCAGCCCATTTTTGGATCATTTTGCGGGAGCAATGCCTCTGTTCAATATTTAGGATTAGGCTTTGACAGCATGGAGGAAGAACCATTATCCCATTGTCGTGTGAAGCTGGAGAGAGCGGTTTGGATCTTTGTGATGTGCACTTTTAATGAGGCCCATTAAATCAAGTGGCAGTTCCTCACTAGGAAAAGTTGGTTGGTGTTTAATAGTTTCACCACAAGCTTACATAAGCCCCTTTAATTCAGCGCTCGGGCGCTCTTTCCGGGCAGCGCCGGGAGAAGGCTCCCTTGCTCCGCCGAGAGGCACGCAACAGCAATTAGCCGTCCTCTGGAGTCTTAATTAGGGAGCCACGTCGACCTGAAGACGAGCGCGTGAGAGGACCACACGTCGGTCAACAGCCAAACAAAAATAGATGAAAAAAATAGAGGCTCCAATTAATTACAGACTCTAAATGAGCATCCGTGTAGTAGCAGGCCTTGAGAGGCGAGAGGAGTGAAGTCAGGCAGGGCGGGTTAAACTCTACTGGAGTGATGTATGGCTGCCACCAGTTTATACCCTTTCTTTTACATCAGTCCCTACATGCAGAGCTCACTTTGGAGATGTGGAAGAACGCTTAACAAGCAGCTTGCAGTGCCTGAGGGCAAACTGAGCTGAGTGATCTTAGATAGTATGCTATATGTTCTTTAATTAGCTCATAACTGACTTTGAGGGGCTATTGTCTCCGCTACCTTATCCTTCATTTGGTTAATTGGCATTCAGTGTATGCAATCCTTTTTGTGTGAGTTTATGTATGTGTGTACTGGGTTTTGCCTGCTTTTGTTCCACCTCTTTTCCTCATTGTGAAGCAGGTACTGCTTCCGTGGCCATGGTGACGAGAAACAGCATCAGAGAGGATTGCCATGGTGACGGTTTACAATGTTTGGCATTCATGTGTCGACAGTAAAGATGATACGGGGAAGATTTCTATAATGGCCGTTACGACAGTGATGAGAATTACCGTTATGGCAACAATGAGCGTTAAGGTGCTGGTAGTGACAGCATCGGCGGGTTCGGCGATGAGTTTTATGACGGCAGTGAGCATCACGGCGCTGGTAGTGACGATGCTGAGGCCTGATGCCCACAGTGAGGGCTTCTGTATCAGATTACTGCTGGTCTGCAGGCAGAAGACAGCAGCCTCTCGTTAACTTTAATGAGATAAAGACATGCCCTGTTCTTTGTCTGGGGAGTTCTCTTTTTATATTAAGGATGTGGAAATGTGTGTGTGTGTGTGTGTGTGTGTCTCATGAAAGGAATGCTGTTCTGCCGCGACCGCAGTAACCTCACAAACATAACACAAACAGAATAATGTCATGTATAAGAGGAGAATGTCAAATCGGATCACCAGTCATTTGTATTCCCTTTGATTTTTCTGTGTGTAGAGTTCTGCATTAACCATGTTTGTGTTGTATATCGTTGATGTTTGGCTTATTTCTAAATGAGCAATGCTCTTGCTTCAACAGACCTTGACAGCTGACATCATACCAATGCTACTTTGCATCAGTGTGAAAAACTAAATGCGTGTGCGCCTGTATATCTTTGCATGTATCTGTTTGTGTGTTGGTGAGAGTGTGTGGCTGGGCGCCATGCCAGCCTCTAAGTGACAGCACCCCCTCTCATTGGCGCATCTTTGTCTCAGAGACTAATGGCACAGAGAGAATCAATTACCGCCATAACGTTGGTGATATGCCAGAGCTGCTGGGCGGTAGAGAGAATAAGCCATTCCCATGCACCCTCCGTTTTCACCCATCCCCTTCCTCCTCCTTCTCCTCCTCGTCCTCCCAAGTCAACCAATGGCCGGCTGGCGACGGTGACATGTCCCTTCTCTTCCCGTCATCAGGCCTCTGTGGAGCACCACAGGGAGATGGCACCCATTCCAGACACTCCCCAGAAGCCACAGTCGCACCCCGTCATCAGAGAAGCCCAGGATCCCACCGGCGAGGCGGAGAAGGACACCCTGCGGCTTGGAAACAGAGTTCCACTGCTCTGCTCAATGTGGCAATATTTTACTGTTTGCAATTCAGCCTTTAAGCATTGTAGCTCATGCTCCTCAGTGATTTAGAGTGAGAGAGCACATCATACCTGCTGTACACTGCTGCTAATCTGTGTGCATCTAAAAGAACACATTGTCCGGACACATGGTTGTTAAAGGGGCACTGTATAATATCTTCTGTGCTCTGGATGTGCTTACTGAGGTCTGTGAATATAATCTTGATGATCAAACAAAGAGGTAATGCATCCAAAATGTAGGCCAGGAGCAGGACAACAGATTCAATGAAGGAAAGGACATACACAATGGATTTTAGCTCCCAAAGCATTCATCTTTTTACCATCAACCCTGATGATGTCATGGTTATGAAGGTTATCTCATTTTATCATTAGAAACTAAACTTAAAAATCTTTAACAGAAAGTCTGCTTTATAAACTGGTGTGGAAGGTCCTTACCACAAGGGTCTAACAAAAGACGCTATCAAATGCAGTGTTTCTGGAGCTTGAAAGTAACGTCAAGCTCTCTGCCCCTGCTGCATAGATTGTGAACATTTTAATTTGTCTCTCACAAGTCCCCTATCTTTATTGCTAAACTACATCTCTCAAGTTCCTCTTTCATGGTGATGGACCTTAAGCCTGCACTTGATTTGTCTGTCTGTGATTCTATGTCAAATCTGAAAACTCAAGGCCACTATGTCTTTGCTGAAAGGGCTTTGAAACTCTGGATTTGAATAGGTGAAGTGCTCTCTTTAAAGTTCCCCTCCAGACATGTTTTAAAGTATGTCAAAATACTCTGCCAAGATGAAAAATAAAATTGTTTAAAGCTTTTTGTTTTCCCACACAAAACCCTGAAAAGGGACTGGAAGTACTCTTCCTCCCTCATTTAGAAATTCTGTATCTATGAATGCCCTGCCTACGACCGCTGCGTTCGATAGGTTGACTGGTGAACGAGCAGTGCCCATCAAGATAGGCAGCATAGAGGATACATTGGAGAGATTTAGCCATAGCCTACATGTTTGAGCTTCAGTCAGACCCAGACTCAGGCAAGGAGTCTGGATCTCTAAGTTGTCTTTGATCAGGATATGTCCTTTAACTCCCACATAAAACAAACGTCAGGGAGTGCCTTTTTTCACCCATGTATTATTGCAAAAATCAGGCTTATCCAACCTTAAAATCATGCAGAAAAACCAGTCCACTCATTTGTTACTTTTAGCCTGGATTATTGCAATTCCTTATTATCAGGCTCCCTGAATAAGTCCCTTAAGATTCACAAGTTGATCCAGATTTTTATCTGGATATTTCTCGTCTCTCTCCTTCTGTCTTTTTCTACAGGTGTTTCTGGCTCACGAGCTGTTGGGTCTGGATCTGTGGTTGCAAGCCGTCTACTTCCCCAAGTTCTGAATTGAATTGGATTGAACTGTGCACCAATATCAGCAGCTAACAGATATCAAAGTGGTAGGTGTACTAGGCATCTTTTCTTGTTTATATTATTTGTTAGTTTGTTAGCATGTGACTGTCATGGAGTTAGTGGCTGTGAAATATACTTAATACCTGCAACGATGTTACGGTGTGTTCACATTGTGACATTGTGATTAAGTAGTAGATGGTGGAAGGAAACTCCAAGGTCCAGTTTACATCCAAAAAATGCACACTCAGCTATTTTTGCAGTCAAAAATTTCACTATGCCAGTGCAAACTGCAGCTGTACTGAGAAGTCCGCTCTGCGCCGGAGGTTTCAGGTTTCTTTATCAGTGGCATTTCTTGAATCTGATCAAATACTCCCCAGGAATCGGTTCTGGGTAAATTGTAAGTGAAAAATACTCAATTAAAAACCACCAAATCAATAACTAATAAGACTTTCTGTTATTAATTATTTAAGAGTGTTTGTTGAAATCCAGCCAGAAAACATAGTGATGCTGGGTCATCAATATATGCTCCATGCTCTAGGTCCGTTTAGATACACCTGATGTACAGCCACAAATATTTGAAGTAGAAAGTCTTTTCTGCACACTGCATCTTTTAATATGGGATTTCTCAACAGCAAAACAGCATGTAGAGCCACATGAAAAGCTTGTGGTGGTAGTTAGAGTACATAAACGGTCTCAACATGCTGACTGTCGATTTTAAAGGGCCGCAGAAAGAGAACAAGTCCCTTTGTACGACCTGCTTTCTGAAGCCCAGCCACCAGAAACGAACATCGTCTCAGCCCTGATCTCGCATGCTGAGTTTTTCAAATTATCCATCAAACAGGATCAGATTGTCTCACTTCTTTCGTAAGCTTCAAACAGACTGCTAGAAGAGAGAGGAGGAGGGTTAGACTGAGAGAAAGAGAGGTGGACGCAGGCATCTGACAAACTCATCTGCAACGTAGAGCAGAAGTAGAGCGTCTGTGGTAGGAAAACTAAAAGAGATGTCTGTCTTCGGCTGTTACAGTAAATAGCTTTTATATACTTGGGTATAAAAAAAACAGTACCCTACCCTGGCTGTGAAAGCTGTCTCGTCTAGACGTGGTAAACGGGCTACATTTGAAGTGTTGCCAAATAAAAGATGAGCTGTTACTCAAAGGCCTCTTCACTCGCTTTATCTCCCCTCAGTCTCTCCTCTCTCTGAAGTTTCTACCATTCGTTGATGATGGCACCTGTTTTCAGGAGGACAAGCTAAAAAGTTAGCTCCACAGTGAAAGAAACAGTCCTCCATAGGGGTATTCATCCATAAACTTCAGCTTTTGGTCAGTTAAATCATTAAGATGTCATAGCTGGATGGGGTCAGAAGGCCTTGGCTGTCAGAAGAAAAAACATGGGAAAATAGGAACACTTTTTCTTTTTCTGTTTTCTCTTTTCTGATTTCTTTTTTCAAGAATGTTTTTTATGGCAATGAAATTTCAATTACAGTGTAATAAAGCTTAACTTGATTGCATTACAGTAACATAGTAGTAGTGCATTTTGCTGCGTTTTGCATCTTAAACAGACAGAGAGAAGTTCTGTTTGGGCTTCTTTAAACAAGAGAAGATATCTGGTATGTAGCATGTAGGACAGGTAGGAAATCACTCATTTTATCAAATGATCAAATTGGGCAGAGAAGCTGAGAACAAAACAGAACTCAGGTAGACATGGGGCAAAATAACACAGACCAGAAGTAAACACTAAGACATGAACTGAGACACAGAACTAACAGAACACAAGACCAGGAACATGACAACTGACTAAGAGGACGGAGTACAAACAAAGACGGGACCAACAGGAAAACAGGACTGGGGACTAAAACATGGAACCAACACACAGACTAAATAACAGAATAATGAAACTAAACAGATACCTAACTGATAAAAGAATAAACTCAGAACAGGTGACATAACTAACATGCAGATACATAACCAAAACCCTCAGAACAAAAACCCAAAAACACAGCACACAGGACAGGATCGTGACATATATACTATCTACTTAAACGAAAGCTATCAAAGACACATTAACTTTTCCATTTATGCCTTAATAAATTACAGTAACCCTACAAACTATAATGTCAGAATGGGCCCAACACGTAATTTTTTCCCCCGGTCCCTAAATCCACCAGTGCTGCTGTTTTTCATACTTTTCAAATTTTGATGACTTTCAATTTCATTTAATGCCAATATTGTGATATTCCTCTGTCACTGTATCCCATTACTATTTACAGCTATCACAACCTAATTTATCTTATCTTATGATAACAATGTAGAACTTTATAGTCTGAGCATGTGCACATACAGTTACAAGGGAGGAAAAGCCCAAGAATGGGCTTCAGGCTTTCAGCCCACAGGGTGGAGATTCTGGTGGCTGGGTAGGAATGTGTTTGGCCAGACTTGAGACTCATCACCCAGCTTCTCAGGTCAGCTTGCCGGTAGCCGCTTGGAAAGGAGGCTGCATTATCAAGAGCCCTGGTATGGGCTGGGGTTTGATGAGGTGGATGACCGGCGACTGAATCACGTAAGATCGCAGGTTTCTGTGGGCAGAAACTTCCTTTTCCCCTCAGCGGTGACTGTCAGGACGGTATTTTAAGGCTGCGGTTAAAGATTCCGATAGTGTGAGATGGCTGTGTGTTCATCACTCGTTAAGAAGTCTCTACACACACACACACACACACACACATTAAACACAGCGTACCAACATTCCTACCCACATGCGTGTTTTCATGCAGCACATTCACATGCAACACACACCATTCCAGCTGTAATGATGGAGAGTCCCGGCCTTCAGTGGGACAGAAATGACAGTTCAGCACTGCAGAGAGGTTTTTTGTCCTGTGGAGTATCACACCGCTGCAGTGACAGTATGAATGTTGAGACAACATATGGAGTAATATAACAAGATAAATAAAACCCAGCTTTTTGTCTGCTCAGCAAGAGTACAGTTGTAACAAAGCAATTCAACCTATCAAGGCTGATACATATGAAGAGCAACAGTTGTATTTGGCCGAAGAACGGGGCCGATTGAATGTCTGCTGTTACTTCCCAGGAAAATAGATGCAGTCAACTCACATTTCTGTAACATCTGTTGGGCTAACATAGACTACGTATGTACAAGAATAGACTTTTTACTAGGAAAATGTATATATAATGTAATATACCGTATATATAATGTACATAGCTTAGCAATAATTAGATATTTTACTTAACGCCCCAAAACTTCATTTTGTATCAGTACTCACCCTGTTGCCCCAAAGATACACAGTAATTCCCAAGGCAAGATGCGATTGTGAGCACACCTATAAAATACCAGAACAGACGACAAGAGAACAGACAAGAGAAAATCATCATAACCACTAACAGCAGCATGTACTGTGGAAAGAGGTAATAAGCAGCATAAGCAGCAGCATGACTGATAAGAGAGAGAGACTGAGCTTGACAGCTTATAAACACGACCTTAGTAACTTGTTTAAACATGATTGCTGATTGCAAGAGTTGGCTGTTAATAATCACCTGATAGCATGCGTGGCTCAGTGCTCTGCCTGAGCTAATGTGAGGCTTCAACCATGGAATCAAAAGATGATGCTGAAATATTTAAGCATATATAATATAATACAATACATGTATATGTAATATGCATAGTTGATTAAAAATCCAAATTGTGCAATTTCAAATCACAAATCGAGGTTGTTTAAGCTTCTCAAATTTATATTCTTAAAAGTGAATTGTCTGATATTTTAGAACATGCTGAAATTCAGTTGGACATTTCGAGCTTTTAATGAAATCAGAAAAATCTGGTTGCTCAAATTGGATTGGTGAAATTCAGGCAACAAAATACAGGATAAGTGATCAGACCTCTGTCCCTTTAGGTTACATTCAGTCAGGTCTTTCAAAATAAAATAAAGAAATCAATTGAAAAGCTGAATCTGTGGCTCTTTAAACAAAAAAAATATACAAAACTTAAAAAAGCCTTCTAGAAATGTTAGCGATGAAAAATCTCACCAGATAAATTCAGGTAGATGGTTTTTAAAATATTTCAATGCCACAAATTCAATACCAAAAGCTTTCAGAATGTGGGATTCAGTAGCTTATCATAATCAATTATTTTTTTTCTCCCATATTCAATGTAGTCTTTTACTTTTGTGTATTGATAGTGGTGTGATCAACACAGTTTATTCCAAACTTGTCTTTTTATCTAATGCAAGAACGGTCTGCAAGGAGATTTGTGATGCAATGTAGCTGTAGCAGATAGATTAGGCAAAAAACCAGGACATGACCTCGTGATCAATTAGTTTGGCCAACAATAGCCTGTAAACTGACACCATCATAGGCTTTAGTTTGGTTTATAGTGAGTGAATCGGTACATTATGCCCACATTAACATTCATGAGCAGAGCAGAGGAAAGTTTGAGATACTGTGCTAGATGTGTACACAGAGTTTTCCTCCACAACTGTGTGTCTTGTTACCCGAGGGACATCACAGCAGTATCTCATTTCATATGAAAAGGCCCGGGCTCGCGGGGAACCGTGTGCAGCAGAGCACTGCCTCCACCACACATCCGATGCCCTAACCCCCCCCCACAACAAAAAAATAAAGAAGAATTTTTGATTACAGTAACAAGCCGATAAATTATGCAGGCGGAGTTGAGGGTGATGAGCTGATGAAAGACAGTCGCTTTTAACCTTTTTCCCAGCAGAGGAAGAGTCCCCTTTGCTCTCTGTTTGGCCACATGCAGCGAGGGAGAGTTCGAGACAGGGGTCTAGATGATAGCGTGATACATTCAGGGT
>JAPMOB010252305.1:0-15046 GCA_029875015.1 Lepomis gibbosus
CCTGAGGTTTCTGCCCTGCAGCACTGGATGTTTGGAAGAAAACAAGAGCAGTGGAATTTCAGGTTCAGTCCAGGTTAGCGGCTCGTCTGAAACTCTGAGGCCCCGTCCACACTATGACGGACACCTTTTGCTACGTTTGCACCTCCTGTCCTGACTAAAACGGCGAAAACAAAGACCGAATACGGAGATGTTTAAAAACGCTGCAGACCCAGTTTTTCCTTTTAAAACTCCAGGTAGCGTTTTAGTGCGGACGGGCAAAACGCTCAGACGCTCACCATTGGGTCTCTTAAGTCATGCTAAGCAGAAACACTTTTTGACTTGTTTGTTATCATAGCAAATAAAGTCCAGCGCGCAATACAGAGGTGCACTTCCACAAAAGCCACCTCTGTATGGAGAGTATGACAGAGTGTAACTGCTGATTTGTGGGTTTCATTACATGTCTGGCCCAGTGTTCATTACATTCAAATGGAATTCATTATGTTTCTTGATTTTCAATCAGAGTGTAATCCATCCTCATCTCCCACATAAACCACCCTCCTCTGGTTTGTCACTAAAGGCTTTAGCCACCATTTGACCTTCGTTTCAGCCTCACAAGAAACACTAGAGGAGCAAATGTTTGTATTTCTCCTATGAGTTATGGTGTTGCCAAAAGGTGTTTGATGCTCTGTATCCTAAATTACAAAGATCACTGGCTCATATGTGATTTCTTTGACAAAGACAAATGTTTTCAGATTGGAGAACCCCGTACTGGAGATCTGCTGTTCAACAGTGGCTGCGCACCTGATTACAATGATTGAGTTCCCTGAACAGACAAATTAGATATGAGACTAATTGCTGCTTTGCCTAAAGATTTATTTTAAAGATTAAGTTCCTGTTTGGTGACTTCAGACTGGCACTGTAGCGTTTTGCTGTGTAAAAGTCTAGTTCTGCAAAGGCAACGTTATGTGACTGACTTTTGGCGTTCCACAAGGCTTACATGGAGTGAATTATTCGTAAAAACAACTGTGTTAGAAAATATATGATTATTTAATGAAAAACTCAAAGGTGCACGTCGCCTGCGTACATAAAACATAAGGAAAGAAGTTAACTATGACTTCCGAGGTGCATGTCCGTAAGAAACACCTGAGCATAGAGCTTAAACTTCTCTGGCAAAGTATGTGTTTGTTGCGATTTGGGTGAACTGTTTCTTTAAGAAGAACCTGAATTGCACTGCTAAATCCCTGCTTAAGACATCTGAATTTAGACAGATTTGTTCTGTCACAGGGATACGAATAATGAAGTGTTTTCCAAAGACAACATCCATCTTAAACCTGTAATTATTACACTGAGGATTACTTTACACCATTTTTTAAAATCCCAATATGTATATACACGTATTCTAATGTAGGAGCCAGACAAACTGTCCACTTAGGTATGCATTCATGCAGTGAGACCTGCGATCTATAGACTAAAAAGAAAAACCCTCAAGGACCACATGTGTGGTGTCCCTGACTTAAGATAAGACTCAGACCCTGGACTTAATTCTGCAGGTTTCAGCCCGGCCTCTGAAGATGGAAATATGACGCTGCTGAAAATCTTGCAAGATTAGAAGATGCCTTAATTCTCTTCCAAAACCCAAATAGTGACCCTGACCATAGTAATCTGATGATCAGTCAAAACCCCCACATACCTGTCACCCTCTGCTGGAACCCCAGCGCCAGTCTATTTGGAGACACACCTGAACCTTCTGTGCCTTCTCTACTCAGGGACAGTCGTTTTCAGAAACCCAAATATAATTTGAGGTATTCATAACTTTGAGGTGCGATATGAAGGCATCTTTTGTCTTGGCACTCTGTGTGTCCATGTTTATTTAGGACTCCTGATGATGGGTTCAAATGCTTTAGATTTTCTTTCATATCTGAACAAGCTTATTTTTGAAGAGGAGTGAACGGTGCAAAGCATGATAAAGATCTTTTGATTGCTGTCCTTGGGGGAACGTCATTTCTGCCCTCCAGATTGTTCTCTGCGGATTGCTTTTAGCTCTGGATGGGCTGTCACAGCGCCGTGAAGGGCAAAGTGTTCTGCCCTCCAGGTCTCTCTACTGTCAGCTCTGGGTGTCGTGAATGTTGAGCTGGCATGATGTGGCTGTGCATCAAATGGGCTCACGTTGGCTCATGAATTTTCACCTTTCTTATCTACGTTTGGGTTTTCTGTTAAAGAATATGGAATTCACATGCAAAGGCTGCACTATTAAATCCTTTTTGCAGTTCATATGCTCAATTACTTCAACTCCCCTATGGGTTGCACATAGTTGTATCCATGTGGAGACATGGTTGATAAAGGATCACCTGTCCTGTGTCCCCCTCACTTTGTGAACGGTGTTGAGAATGGTGACAAAATGCCATTTGAAACAACAAAATGAACAGATTTTGTTGTACTTTTTCAAGCATTTGGGCTTCACATACTTTATTTACTAAAGATGTCACTTAGTGGGTGCTTTTACTGGGGATGTCATTAAGGTTCAGCCAGAGTTCATCCATTCAGAACCTATTTTATTGCATATTTGGAATAACCTAAATAAAAGTTGCCATCAAATTAGAAATTTAAATGCAGCATTCAAGACACGTGATATTAGCAATGTGCAAAATGCAAAATGTTTTAAATATTCAAGGCTCTGCTTTTCATTTCTTTACATTTGTCTGTTTATCTATTTTTAACATTTCATGCTTCTATTTTGGCCAGGTCGCCTTCGTAAAAGGGATATTGCATTCCAAGAGCATGATACACAGTCATCTATCTACAAAAGCCTGCTCAAAGCTTTGTGATGAAAAAGGCTTAGAAGTAATATTTTTGATTTGGAGTACTTTCTGCTAGTATTTAGCCACCACAGGAATGATTCCATGTTAGAGCTGTCACCTGTGTGAAAAGACTTGAAGGGAACTTTCTTTCTTGAGACAATGTGTTGTGTTACTCTTTTCCTTTTTTTTGGTCAAAGCAAGTTGGGACAGGACTCAGTGGGACAGGACTCAGACTCTTTGCCACAGGCCTCCCCTCTGCTGTTGTGTCATTGTGAAATCAGTGTCCATTTTGAGCTTGTGGGAAAATGATTGGTCTAATCACAAAATAGTGGAGGTACAAGAAACATCTGTGTATTGAATGTTTTTCTGCAGATATACAAGGCACGATACAGTCAAGGAAAATAAAGGCCTCTCCTACTCCGGACTTACAGTATATTACATGGCGTTTATTTGGGTCTTTTTTTCTCTTTTTCACAGGTCTGAGGATTTCATGGAGGTACTAAAGATGGCAGCTCTTCAAACAACTCTCCTTACTTTAGCTGCAGTCCTCCTGCACATGGCGAGATGTCATGGAAGTATGGCAAAAGGAAAAGACAGCTCGCCGCTGAGGTTCACACACCACCTCTACAACACCACCATCAACGAGAACTCTGCCCCGCGGACGTACATTGAGACGCCGGTGAAGATGGGCATTGAAGTGACAGACCTGTTTTGGGAAATCAAATATAGTGTCGTCTCAGGTGATGACGACGGCCTTTTCCAGGCAGAGGAAGTAAAAGTTGGGGATTTCTGCTTCCTGAGGATCAAAACACGCAGCAGTAACTCAGCTCAACTCAACAGGGAGGTCAGGGACTCTTATACTCTCACAGTGGAGGCAACTGAAAACACTTCTGACTTCCAGGCAAAGACAAAGGTTTTTGTCCAGGTGCTTGACACCAACGACCTAAAGCCTCTTTTCTATCCTGCCTCGTACAACGTGGCCATCAGGGAAGACACTCCACTTAAGTCCAGCGTGGTCAGAGTTAGTGCTACAGACGCCGACGTTGGAAGCAACGCTGAGTTTTATTACTCTTTCACCAGCAGAGCTCATCCGTTTGTCGTCGACCCTTTCACAGGCACAGTGAGCCTCGTCAAGAAGCTCAATCACACCCGCACAGAGAGATACGACCTTACTGTTTTAGCTGAGGACAGGACAAAAAAGATGTCTGGTGTTCAGAAATTTGGTAATGTTGCCAGGGTTACAGTAAATGTACAAAAGATGTCCATGGGATCTCCAGTTATCACACCTCCCCCGAAACCCGCAGTCTCTACAGACGGCAAAATAACTATCAATGTCCACGTGGATGCCGGAGTAAAGCCTGTGGAATCCCTTAATATTGTTGGAGGGGATCCCCACAAGTGTTTTGAGATAATCCCCTTAGGTGTGCAGGGCAGTGACTTCCAAGTGATCTCTACAAAGAGGATTATCTGGTCTCAAACTCCTTTTGGGCTGAATTTGTCGCTTCAAGCTAAAGATAGGAGCTTCCCGAGTTTACTCTCTCCAATTACACAAATACACGTTCCAGCCTATCATTACAGCCCTTTGGCATTTTTTGAAGACACCTACATTGTCACACTGAGTGAGTTTTCACCCCCTAAAACTCATGTAGTTAAGGTTTCTGTTACCTCAGTCCCTCATAATGTTACCTTTGCTATTAAAAATAATCCAGACAGCAGTAAATTCAAGATAAATCCCAAAACAGGAATTATCATAACAACAGAGAAATTGGACTATGAGATGAAGGATCGGTATGAGTTTGATGTAGTGGCCAATTATGGTGAAGCAGAGACTCACATAGTGGTTGAGGTAACGGATGAAAACGACAACAGCCCCCAGTTCACCCGCACCTCCTATCAGGCCACACTGGATGAAAACACCCCTGTTGGCAGCAGTGTTTTGAAAGTAGCAGCCACAGACAAAGATAAAGGCAAAAATGGATTTGTGACTTACTCTATTGCCAACTCAGGCCCCTTACCTTTCACAATAGACTCATTCACCGGTGTCATCTCAACCTCCGAACACTTAGACTACGAGCTGATGAAACGCCGGTACCACCTGAGAGTTTGGGCCTCAGACAGCGGCAGCCCCTTCAGTCAGGTCAGTGAATGCCCCGTGACGATAACCCTGAACAACATCAACGACAACATCCCTCTGTTCGAAAGGGTGGGCTGCAACATCACAGTACCTGTAGATTTACCCGTGGGACACACAATCGTTGAGCTGTCAGCCATTGATATAGATGAGCTGCAGCAGCTGAGGTATGTCATCGAGTCAGGAAATGAGCTCCAAGTATTTGGTATCGATCCGGTATCAGGAGCCATCTCCCTTAAGCAGCCGATTCCCCTGCGAGTGGGTTCATTCACATTGAGAGTTATTGCCACAGATGGCAAACATTCCTCTGAAGATTCGGTCGTCAGGGTAACTATCACTAACAAAGGTGATGATGCAACGCTCCACTGCCGGGAAACGGGCATCTTCAAACAGCTGACCGATAAACTGATAGAGTCGATCAAACCCATTTTAACCGGTCCAGAGGAAGACAGATTCTCAGACGTTCACATCACCAACCGACATTCTCCCAAGTTTGACTTGAGCATCCCGAGTTCAGTTGACGTGATTGAGGACCATCCACTGAATTCCACCATTGTTCAGTTCAAGGCAACAGACACTGACACTGGGTTTAACAGTAAGCTGGTGTACGCCATTTCAAGTGGGAATGAGGATGGCTGTTTCTCCATTGACACTTTCTCTGGTGATCTTCGCTTAGTTTGCCCGTTAGACAGAGAGAGTAAGGAGTTTTACATTTTGAACATTACTGTTTATGATTTGGGAACACCACAAACATCTGCATGGAAGTTCATTGCAGTGAACGTCATGGACGTCAACGACAATCCTCCTGTTTTTGATCAGCCCAGATATGTGATACGTGTGCCTGAAAACACGGAGGTGGACTCCATTATTTTTACAGCTCGTGCAGTAGATCTTGATATAGATGTGAGCGGTAATGTCCAGTACTCCCTGCTGACATCCACCGATATGTTCAGAATTGATGAACAGACTGGTGAGGTGACTGTGACGGGGCGTTTGGATCGAGAAACCTCGCCCAGGCACGACCTCTGGATCAAGGCCAGGGACCAAGCCAAACTCGGCCCTCAGTTGTTCTCCACGATTGACCTTGTGGTGGTTTTGCAAGACATAAATGACAACCCACCCAAGTTTGTACCAAAAGTTTACAAAATAAAGGTTCCAGAGGATGTCCCTGTGGGCACTCTCCTCGTCTGGGTTGAGAGCGTTGACTTGGATCTGGGCAGTGGAGGCCTCGTCACCTACAACCTTAAAAATACAGAGGGCGGGATCTTCCATCTCGACTCCTCCACGGGTGCCTTGACCCTCGAGAGGGAATTGGACTTTGAGAGGCGGCCAATTTACAACCTCACGGTTCGGGCCGTGGATCACGGCCTTCCTCGCTCCCTGTCCTCCTCTTGCTTTGTGGAGATTCAGGTTCTGGATGTCAACGAGAACGTTCACAGGCCTGTGTTCTCAAAGTTTGTGTATGAGGCCAGAGTGATGGAGGACGCGGCTGTGGGGACACCGGTGGTCACACTTACAGCTTCAGACAAGGATCTGGGCAGAGATGGAGTTGTCAGGTACCACATCCATGAGGGTTCTGGCCTTGGAGTGTTCGCCATTGATGAGGAAACAGGTAAGAAACACTGTGGTTTTACTTCTTTGTATTATTGGTGGTTGTATTTTTGGTAATAAGGGAAAAAGGGAAATAGTTTTTTCTCTTGATCTACACTAATGCTAGAATCACATCATTCGCTCCTGTTTGCATGACATGGATGAATAATGGAGCTAATAGAAGTTGTTGTATTGCTGTTGCATTTTAAAAAGTTTACAAACGGCCTAACTTTATTGGTTATGTATTGCCTGGTCACTAGCACAGACTTCTGTAAGTCTTGACTTACTAGTGAACTGAAAAGTTAATTGTGGACTTTAGTAGCTGTTCTTAAAATGCTGTTCTTAAAACGTGAGCCTGTACAATTTTACAACAGCTGGGGGGCAAATCTGCTGATAAAGGTCAAGTGCCTGGATTCAAAGCAAAAGAAACAGCTACTAATGACTTTTCAACTGCCGTTTAACTGCTGTTTCCAATCTAAACTAACTGTATTTTATAATTTACGATGTTTGAACAATTGGATTTTGAGTAAGTGGCAGCACTATTCACTTCTAGGCAGGTCAAAGGTCAGATTCAGGTTGAGTCTGCATTAATACCATGATGCTAAAGTGTTTTATACACCAGAACCATGACACACTGCGTTATCACAGAATCTTTAAAGCAATCCATTTCCTCATGTAGTTCCCCTAAGCTTAGGATAAGACAGCACATGTGCGCGGGTGTAAAACACGATATTTCCTCAGGCGTGTTTAAGGTCTTTTTTTGTCATCCTCATGTATTTGCAGAGGGTACCCTGTGACCGCTGAACATACCGTAGTGCATTCCATTAGCTTGCTTCTGCACTTCAGCCTGAGATAAAATCGGGGCAAAGAGAGTTCATTGTCATAATGGAAAAACTGAATTTTTAGCTCTCCCTCTGGGTATCCCAATTTAAACTGCTTCTGCTTCTACTAAGTGCAGAAAACTGCTCTGTGCTGCCCAGCTTCTCTTTTACTAAGAACATGAGTAGGTTTTCTCAACACGAATGTGTCACCCATGTTGCCAGAGTGTTTGTAATTCCAGAGGCACAGCAGCAGGTTTGAAACAAGTAAATACTGGTGTGCTCTTCACAAGTGAAAAGAGTGAACAATTAATTCCCCGCCCTTTCATGTGCCTCAGGTGTGATTCGTACAACAGAGAGTTTGGACCGCGAGATGATGCCTCAATACTGGCTTTCTGTCTACGTCACTGATCTGGGGACAGAGCCCCTGATCTCATGGATTCATGTCTTCCTGGAGGTCCTGGACGTTAACGATAACGCTCCAGAACTTTCACAGCCAGTGTATTTTGCATCCGTCCAGGAGAACGTGGACAAGGTGAAGTCTGTTGTCCAGGTGATGGCCACAGATGTGGACACTTCGTCTGAGGGGAAGCTTTCCTATCAAATGCTGGAATCTCAGCGGACCTACTTTGATGTGGACCCTGAAACAGGTAATTAAGAGTGAATGAACAGAAACGTTGTCTACTATAAAACTTCACATTTCCATGGAATATGCAACACAATTGCTAGAAACTGACTGACTTTACTGCAAATCCAGTGGTCACTTTTTCAGAGCAAATGACAACACATGCAGTTGAAACAAATGAAATCTTAATTTAATTGGTTCTTTTGTGTTTTAATATATTTAAACAAACAAAAGGAATGAACATTATTTGGCAGACACTTTTATTTATAGCGACTTACATTTGAGTAACAACATACAATCATCAACAAAGCATCAAATACAGCACGAGATCTACAGCTGACAATAAATACTAGTACGAGCTAATATGGCATCAGTGGGGTAAACACCGAGGGAAAGAAGTAAGAGTTAACAAAAAGTGCAGACAATAGTTATGTCAGAGGTTAGGAGTTAGAGGTGTTATCAGAGGAAGTGTTCTCTGCAGAGTTTTCAGGAGCTTCTTGAAGTCAGAGAGGGACGCCCCTGCTCTGATGGCGTGCGGTAGCTCGTTCCACCATCGTGGTGTCACAGAACAGGGACTGGGACTGCTTTGTGTGAAGGCGGCGTTCGTTGGAGGAGCAAAGCGGCTGAGAAGAAACGTAAACTTGTGGTCACTCTGTATGCAGCATTAGTGACTTGAACCTGATTCTGGAGGCCCCGGGGAGCCAGTGGAGGTCACTGAGTAATGGAGTCACATGTGTCCCTTTTGGGCTGATCAAAAACCAGACGCGCTGCTGCGTTCTGAACCATTTGTAACCTGGAAGACCTGCTAGGAGGGCATTGCAATAGTCGAGGCGAGAGATAACCATGGCCTGTGCCAGAAGCTGGGTGGCGTACTGAGTGAGGCATGATTTTTCTGATGTTGTATAGAGCAAAGCGCCAAGACCAAGAGACAGCAGCAACGTGGTCTGAGAAGGACAGCTGGTCATCAATGATCGGCCCCAGTGAGGTGCTTTAAATTAAGAAGAGAAGGGGCCCTAGCACTGAGCCTTGGGGCCCCCCTGTGGAGAGGCAGTGGGAGGAGGATAATTGTCCTTGCCACAAAACATTGTAGGAACGCCCAGAGAGGTAGGATTCGAGCACAGGAGTGCTTTACTCGAGATGCCCATTGCTGAGAGAGCGGATAGCAGAATCCTGTGGTTGACCGTGTCAAAGGCAGCTGATAGGTCAAGCAGGAGAAGAACCAAAGACTGGGCTGCAGCTTTAGCTGACCTTAGAGCTTCTGTTACAGACTGAAGAGCCGTTTCAGTAGAGTGGGCACTCTTAAAACCAGACTGATATGGATCTAGGAGGTCATTCCGAGAGAGGAATTCTGAGACCTGTTTGAAGACTGCCCGTTCGATAGTTTTGGATAAACATGATAAGACATGTAGCCTTTATAGTACAGGCTTTCATCTGCCTGACGTCTAACCCTAACCTGTCTCGTGGATAACTGAGTCCCACTGACTTTCTGCCTGTAAAAGTGAACACAATTTCTGTTATGATCAAAATAGCACAAAAATTGTGGCAGTGGGCATCACGGTGCCTTCGGTGCAGGGCCAGGGCATCTTCTTCAAGGCATTCAGATAACCCTGAGCCGGTACAAACATCATTATAGAATCTTTATCATCATTCAAAAATAACTTATTTTTTTCCATGACTGTGCGGATACATCAAATGGATAATCCTACATACATTTGTTTAAAATAATGTTATACTCAATTGCCTGAAAATCAATGGGTACTGAATAGAAATGCAAACTTTGGTTAAAAATTATCATATTTGTTTTGTAAAATAATAATTATTTATTAATTAATTTTCAACATAATCCAATAGAAATAGTAAACATAGGTTACGTAATGCAAACACACCTCCCATTTTCTAACTTTGCCTGATTTCCCTCTTTATCTAATCCTCACCCCAAGCGTGCTTACCAAACTAATATTAGTATATGACATGGTTAATAAAGACTGCACCTAGAAATATATTTGGACTTTGCATTTTTAACATCGGATAATATTTTTTATTTACGGAGAAATGCAGATTAATAACATTTCACATAACAGATGACATTTTGTAAATAAATCCTGTTCACATCTGCCCCTTCCAGCTTTAGCAGTTCAACTCTGACTCTGAAAAATGTAATTGAAGCTTTTAGCGAGCAGGCAGATATACAGTAACTCTGGGACATAGCCTGCACAGTGTCATCCTCCTATTTCACAAGCAGTTTAGACAGAAATATAGGCCATTGATTGATTTACATTTTGATTCAAACTTGTAAATTTAAGACATCTGGAGCACCTCTGTGCCTTCGCTTTCACAAATTGTTTCGACATCTGTATTTGTCACCATGTCCCCAGGGCAAATTGACATTTTGATTCAAGGATATTTTTGCAGTTGTAACAGTTTTATTTCTCACACGGGGGGAGGGGGGGCTGTTGCAGGTCTGAGCAGAGCAAGCCATGCAGAACCCAGGAGTGTCGCAGAGAGTGCAGAGCTGAAAATTAAACTTCATAATGAGAAACCACTTTGGAGGTCGCTCACAAACTCAGTCATCCATGGTTTGAAATGAGTAACGTGGGGGGGGGGGGTGTCAGGTATGTGAGTGCTCATGTTTGACAGTTGTAACTGAGTCACCTGGTGAAGACTTTGATGTTCAGGCAAATTAACGTAGCATTAGCTCTTGCACTGCAAGCCGCTGCAAGCCCTGTTGTTGTCATATAATCCTCAGGTAGCTCTGGTGTTTGTCCACACCCTAGGGCCAGTATACCAAAGGATTATAGGCAGAGAGGGCGAGTTGTGTTAATAAATAGACGTCATTCAAAGGCATGGAGGTAAGAAGGTGTTGAAACAGCTGTCACATTCAAACCTTTTTGTGCAAAACCAGGTGTATTTGATATAAGTTTACTCATGCATGCAAACACAGGATGAAATGTGTTTGGTTGAAAAGGGAATTGTGGCTGTGTGCAGTTTTTACACGTTACATTACACATTTACATTTCTCTGATATCATGTCTCTGCTGTAGACTGCGTTGTGTTTAATGTGGAGAAACTAAATTCATGCAGAAAAGCTAGTAGAATGTATTCTTCATTCTCTGATCTCCATTAGCTTCCAAAAGTCAGTATTCCATGGGTCCACATAAAATAAAAATAGGAACAAAGAATTAATCACACATAAGCATCTGAAAAGAACTCAACTGATTACAAACTATACGATACAAACGTCAAAAACAGTCAAATTAAACCAAGAAGCTGTTTCTAAAAATATCTCCTAAAGAGATTATAACAAGATTAGCATGATAAAATTCGCTCAACATTACATGAACTGAACCTGTAAGCTCACAGAAGCTCCAGAAAGACATTATCTTGCCAAAAGAATGTGGACAACCTGGTACAGAAATTGTTTTCCCAGATTGGTGTGGAAGAAGTCGATGGCTTGTATGGAGGCATGACAGCCCGTCCTTATCAGCACTGACTATTGTGGCTGATTTGGAACAAATATGTTGGATATGTTGACATTCACAGTCATAATGTGACCTTTTACTTAAAGACAGCAACGCTCCAACCATAAGTGTCATGAAAAATCATCAGACAACAAAGAACAGAAGAAAAATCAGCGTTCCCTGTTAAAAAGAATCCGTGTAAACGAAGGAGATTGTGTTACCTTGAAGGGCATAAACGTGCTGCTGGTACCTGATCTTTAGAACATGATACTGAATGCACAGGGTGACTGGTGTAGAAACCACTCATGCCTCGACATGATGAAATGACTCAAGGCTGAATGTAGGTTTATGATTAAGCGGCTGTTCTCTGATTCATCCTCAGACAATTAGTTGATAAAGTTTCAGCAGGGGAACGACGGAGACCCACATAGAAAATCCAGACCGATCTGTTAAACTCGAACAGTTATTGTCTGACTTTGACAACAGGTTTGTGCCAAATTACCAAAATAAGTAAGAGTTTACTCAGCAGCACAACGCAAGTTCACATACTATGGTAGTGGTGATAAGGGAAATAACAATCGTGATAATAATAATAAAGAATAACAGTTTGGGCAGGAACACGGGTTTAAACACAGATCCAGACGTTACAGCTCCGGAGGCAGAAACACCTGCAGGAAGTGACAGAAGGAGAGAGGAGAGAGACGGGGAAGCACAAAACTACGAGAGAGGAGCTGAGCGAACCACGTGGAGTAATGTGATAAGAATCCACACAGTTGGAGATGGAGAGGAGGAGCTCAGTGCATCATGGGAAGTCTCCCGGCAGTCTAGGCAGCAGCATAACTAAGAGAGCCAGCTCTAACTATAAGCTTTATGAAAGAGGAAAGTTTTAAATGTAGAGATGGTGTCTGCCTCCTGAACCCAAACTGGCTTCCACAGGAGAGGAGATTGATAGCTGAAGCTCTGGCTCCCAGTCCTTTTGGAGACTCCAGGAACCAAACGTAACCCTGCAGTGTTCTGGTGGCTTAATAAAAAAAAAACAGGTCCGTGAAGTTTGTTTTACGTGGGAACTCTACAGCCTACATCCTGATCAGAGATAAGTCAGAGATTTGTTACGGTGGTACTGGAGGCCAGGACAATGCCATTTTGTGTTTCACAAAAAAGTTGTTTGTTGACAAGCCCTGGCAGGTCAGGAATGTGCACAGTTCATTAGAATTTAGCCACAACAAATTCCTAAAATTACTGTAGAACCTTAAAGCAAGTTTATTTGAATTATTTTACATTTACACTGTCATACACATACAATTTTCACAACCACAAAGTGAGAGCTGCTTATCGTTTAAGGATCAGTCTGTGATATTCTGAATTTTCATTATTATTATAAATCTGTTCAAAAGACCAAAAGCAAGCAGAGCGTGTTAATCAAAGCCTAATTTCTCTTCTTCTGCTGTGTCAGAGTGCCATTGTTGGAAACACATCAGTGAGCCACACTGGGTGACTCAGTCCCTCGTACACCAGCCTGCTGCTCCAAACACTCAGCAGAGCGCCACCTGTGGATGAATCCCTAACACATGCACTGTTTCCTTCAGTTTGAATAACATTTGCTAAAAAGAAACTATAAATATGACTCGTTTTTAAAGATTTACATTTTCATTCCGAACCAGCGGGCTCAGGACTGAGTGTCACAGAAGACCAAAGTTATTGAGAGGTGAACCAACACGTTGCTGCTGCAATCATCAGTATAATAACATTATCCTGGTTCCTCCTTTTCCTCCAGACCATTTCTCGTTCTGTCTAGTTTGGGATAACTGAAACATTTAATATACACTGGCTGAATATAGAGCGAATCTTTGTTCCGCTGTGTTTGCATCTTTCAGCTGAGTTGTTAACAGCTGTTTTGCGCAGCCTTTACGTTTCACATTTTGTATCTGAGTGCACTTTGAGAAGGTTGGTCCACTCAGAATTCTTGCAGTGATCAGATATCATTGCTAGTAAGTCATGCAAACGAGAGCAGAGAGTTTTCCATCTCAGAATCTTGGATCAGATAGCGATCTTATAATGAGGAGCACTTTGAGGCCCAGGGGCGCCAGCTTGCTGGATATACTCTTGCAATTAGCAGTGAATTGGGCTGTTTGCTGCTCTTTCCAGGGGCTTATTTACACACACGACTTGATTTGCATACATTTGTTCTTGAAGAGGTCATTTTGTATTCTGAGTTGAAAATAGAAATTCTAACCCAACCCGAGTGAATTCAGACTCCTGCTTCGCAATCTTGTTGAACTGACTCTGTGAGCCTGAGAGTCTTCTTCCCGCTCCCTCGGTAATATTGCTGAAATGTTGCCCAGAAAGGCAGCATAATTTAAGACATATCCTTTTAATATGCGGGCTTGACGCGGCTCACTGAGCACAATAAAGGCTACATTAAAAAAAACACAAAGATGGGAAGTAGCCGCTGTGGAATAGCAGACTGCCAGTGAGTCTAGAGAGAAAGACGAGCAAACAAACAACCCGGGCCCTGACATGCCAGACAACGCTGTTTATCTTCACGTGGTTTTGACAGCCGTCCAGCACGGCTGAGTGAAAACAGGCGGCGAGGGAGAGACGAGGCTTCACCCCTGATTCCCATGTCTGCACTAATGACAAAAACATACTTTCTAATGTGCCCCACCTGTCCTAATGATGTCCTCCCAGCAGGGCTCGTTTGCGCTGTCGTAAAAGACCTCAACGACCCTCAGCAGGGCTTTCACTTTACTTCACCAGCTCTGCCTACAGAGAACAATCCCACACCTCCTCACATCCGCCTCCTTCACTGGGTCCTAACAAATAAACAGAACAAACCTAAATTACACAAATCCTAAGTGACCTACGCATGTAGTGTAGTGATTTCTTCATAAACAATTCTGTTCCGCTGATCTGTCCAGCAGTAAACAAACCGCTGAAGGTTTTCTTTTCTTGATTGATTATTGATACCACTATTACTACTCACACAAACAAGCTCAAGCAGTGTGAAGCTGCACTTGTGCTATCCTTGTCAGCATATTTTGTCTTTATTTTGTCTCCTTATGAACAGGCAGTCACAGATGATCATATGATTCGGCTCATTCACACTTCACTAATCCAAGAATAACTAGAAAGAAGCCAAACTGAGAAAGAGAGGAGAGTTTTTGAGACAATGTGATTTATAGTCAGTTCAGAATCAACAACAATTAGCACAAAAATACACAAGCTGATGTGGCTTGTGGCTTCTGCGCTTATTCATTTCACCCAGGCACTGATTGAAGCCTTCGGTCGATCTCAACTATGTGTTGCACATAATTTGTTGTAGCTGCTAGCTTTTGAACGAAGGGTTAAGAAGTTTGGTATTATAAAAGGTAACAATTACAAAATTGCAAACTAGTTTTTGGCACATAAAGAGAAAAAGAAAATATCTATCCAGGCCATAGAAACTAAATAATAATACAGGAAATGCACAGGAAGGTGCTTCACAGATGACCAACAGCAAAAATATGTCCACAGCCAAACAGTCAAGTGAAAATAGAAATCAGGTTCAATGTTTTAAGATATCAACCCTTTATGCAGATGATCTGATCATTTTATGCAGATGATCTGATCATTTTATGCAGATGATCTGATCATTTTATGCAGATGAT
>JAPMOB010252307.1:0-56280 GCA_029875015.1 Lepomis gibbosus
GCATTCTGGGATACATTGAGTGGACTATATAGGGTATAATAATCATCACTATACATTCAGACAGCACTACAAAATGGCGAACTCACTATATGGTCCACTATATAGTGAGTAGTGGGTGATTTCGGACACAGCCATTGTCTCTTCCATGTGGTCATGCAGACAGTAATGTTTTGTACAACGTTGGGGATTTCTGTCCGACTAGCCGTAGAGAAACTGCAACTCTCCTTTAACATAAGATGCACACATTCATTTAAATTACTACTTAAAGTGGATATAATTATTATTTTTATATTGTTACTGGATCACATGTACAGTGTGTGAAACAAGGTTGCTCGTAGTTATGAACCCACAGATGGTTATTACCCAATTCAACGCCGACAATGTTTGTGTTTTGGTTCACCGTCGCAGCTCTCATCAGTGTCGTTTCTGCTGCAATGGGCAGCTTTTCCTGGCTACAAAGCTCTGCTACTCTAACAACCAAACAACTGTCTCTGCATTTTGATTCAAATGAGGCTGATTGGTGCATGGCAGGGCCAGTGCATGACAACACCTGTTTACAACTGAGCACCTCCTACTTCAAGCCAGTGTGGAAAAGCAAGGACAAAAACATAAATACCAACATCTCACATGTGAAATAACCAAAACTGTTCTAGCTTTCAGAAAAGTTAGCAGAGTGAGAAAATAGGCTTTCAGGACCCTTAAATTTATTTCCACACATAATCCTTCCTCCACTAAGCCACTTATGATTAATCTGTGTATTCTAATAAAACTTAAGAATCTAATCATTTGTTCTAAAATCATTGTGATTCGTGAGGATAAATGTAGATGGAATGAATAACTTTAATTCCACTTATAAGAACAAAATGTCTGTTGCTACATCAATATCATCACTTAAAAAGAAGAACAGATTCTGCAGTCTTATGTGTCTCTTGTCATATGTTTTGTTGGATTTGTTTGTTCTGATGTGATTGTCCGTTGAACGTCTTCACCTGTGCACAGCAGTAACTCTGTTCAGCAGCAATTTAGGATGTAACCGTTGGACTTTAAAAGTCTGTTAGTTCGTTTAAAGCGACCAAAAGCACAAGCGGAAGCTGTGACAATGAAGACAGGCTCCTGAGAGACCGTCTCACTTATATGTCAAACCACTCAGGCTTTTTGTGGAGACACGGGTTCTCTTTTAGGAAAGCCAGCTGAATTTACACAAAGCAAAATGTCGTACACTCTAAAGCACTTCTCCTTTTTTGACGTCCCCAACTGCTGCTGATCCGAAGGTCTAATCGCAGAGACAGAATGACTTTCTAAGAGGAAGTAAGTGCTCGCTTCCCTCGGTGCGGCAGTGATTAGCAGCTGGAGTTCACCCTTTCTTTCTGAGTTCTCTGAGTGTGTTTGAGTTGGCAGTTGAATGGGTTTAATGGGCCACAGTTAAAGTTCAGCTGTTTTCTATGAGCCTGGTAACTGGGCTGCTGCCATGGTGCGGGAGGCGCTGCAGGAAAGTGTGTGTGTGTGAGCATTAACCTCCATGTGTGGTTGTTACCAGGCTGTTACTAGGGTGCTGGGAATCGGAGACGAGGGGAAAAGCAGCTTTAAGTCCAGGCAGGAGACAGCCTGTTAACTTTGTCATTTCATTTTATGCAGGACTTGTGTGCGGGGCTGATCACGGCGCTGCTCCGGCAGAAAATATCACTAATTAATGAGCTACTTCCCACATTTACATTCCAGTTTCTACATTTAAATGGCAGGAACAAAGTGTGTTCAAATGTAAATGTATCTCGCTTTCTTTTCTGTAAAATGTAGCTTAGTTATAATAACCTAACCTTAGAAAGGCTACAAAGAGCTTGAACATGAAACACATCACAGCAAGTCCGAAGTGCTGAAGGGGGACAATCTGTTGCAAGAAAAATGGAACGGAGTGTTACCTCTCTGCTCAGGTGATGGCGTGTCCCGAGGCAGCTCGGACAGAAAGATCCCCACATCGTCCAGAGCCTTGGTCACAACTGGCTCTTTAGCTCTCAAGTCCCTCCTGAAGCTCTGTGAAAACACACAAACCACCACCTTTATTACACTTATCCAACGTTTTTCCTCACACGCCTGTCAGTGTCCCTGGTGCAAGACTGATGTTTCCACAAGATTACTGTACTCCGACAGCATATTGCTGCCACCATGAGAAAATAAATGGTTGTTTCCTTTGTAGGTAAATTTGTTCCTCATTATTATGAGAAGGTTTTTTTGGATTTAATAGCATCCTAATTATTTTTCACGTTATAATGCAATATTATCTTGTTATTTCTAGATATAAATTATTCTGTTCTAACAACATGTACAGCTTTTATCCAAAGGGACTAAACATTTGAGGAACAACATACAAGCATCACACCAGTAAGAGATCTACAAGTGACAATAGATACTAGTAAGAACAGCAATAAATACTAGTAAGAGCTACATATATACGGCATCAGTGGGGTAAATAACTAGGGGAAGAAGTAGGAGTTAACAGATAGTGCCATCAATACAAGAGAATTGTAAGGAGATAGAAGAGCACACGAATTGCAGGTTAGAGGATTTTTAAGAGGAACTGTTCTCGGACTAGATGAGTTTTCAAGAGCTCAGTATATCAGTTTATCTCTTTATCTCAAAAAAACATTCTCTATAAGATACAAAATCAACATGTCATCAAAACAAAAAAAGCTTTCTTGTTATAACCTGAGAAGTTGGTGTGTTCTTATTACAAGAAAAAGATCCAGTCAATACCTAAAGAGTCACTGCAGCCGATTGCATGTGTTAAGAAAATCAACAATGACTATTGCAAGTTTTACTTCACGTTAGACCCTATCCACAATACTACGTTTTGGTTTTAAAACGGAGACCTTTTGCTACGTTTGCGTCCAGACTAAAACAGCGGAAACGGAGACCTAAAATGGGGAAGTTTGGAAACGCTCTTGACCCGTTTTGCGATTCAAAACTCTGGAGGGCGTTTTAATGTGGATGGGCAAAAACAGAGGACTTTGGAGACACTCACGCTTGGCTCTCTGATTGGGTCTTGTAAGTCATGCAAAGCAGAAACACAATGCTACTGAGTGTCCTTTATCCTTCAGATGTAAGTAAACTGCTGAGTCTTGACCTGAGGAGTTGGCCCTTCTGTGTTGAGCCATGCGTTTGTTTAGTGGTTGTTTAGTCTCCACAATATACAGGTCTGTGCCTTCCTCACTGCACTGGACCGCATACACTAGACACTTTTCTTGTGTTTGAAGGTGCGATCTATGGGGTCTACGCCACCACTTAACCCTCCACTTACAATGCTGTCCTTTCATCACTTCCAGGAAACTCAAAAAACGTAACCTATTGGCCTCAGGTGAGGATGCCAACGATGGTCGTTCAGTCTTGGCCTCACGTCTGTCCTTACAACTGCCAGGAGCACTAACGAACCATCAGTATCGACGATCCTGGCAAACCACCCCACAGAGGTTAAATGGCTTAGTTTCCCTACCAGTCAGTCAGAACTTTAGAAGTCCTTTGGATGAGGGACGAAACGTCCTCTAGTATCTTCAACCAAGTCCAGTTGCCCTTGACTTTGGATAACTATGACCTGGATGACTGAGAATCCTCACAGACGTCTTTATAAAATGTTAAATGGCCTTGCTCCAAATTAATTCAAAGGACTTATTGACTCCCTATGTGCCTGGGTGTTCTCTGAGATCACTGGATGCAACTTTATGGGTTGTTCCTTGTGACCAGAGGCGACCTGGCCTTTGCTGTTTCAGCCCAGAGACTGCAGAATCAGGCAGGAAACATCCTTGGCATCTTAAATAAATATTGAATATTTAATACATAGCTGGAGTTTATCTTGGCATTTCCAATTTTTATTTTATTTTACTCCACAGATTTTTTATGTAGTGTATCTCTCTGTTTTTTTTCTTCTTTAAAACACTCTGTAACCTTGTTTAGTAATATATACAAATACAAATAAAGCTTATCGTTTTTTTTCCTATTAAGCTTATTACCAAATGACACACAGCAATGATGCATAGGCAAAAGCAGCACGCAGCCGTAATACATAACATCCTGCTGTTTGGACTGATCCTGTTGAATGATTGACTCATGTATGACTCTCATGTATGACTCTGTGTAGCTTTGGGCTTTGACTTCTTCTCATTTCAACACACATAGAAGCTTCTTATGATAACAATATACCAACGTATCCTGTTTTACAAGAAAAAGTTTCCTGTAAAACAGAACTTCATAAAAATATGACAAATATCTTGTTGTATCATGAAGATGATCTCTCTAAAACACAAACAGGCTTTTGTTATAACAAGAATCTGAGCTGTTTTGTGTCGTGGCGGTAGTGCCATGCATCGCAGACTGCGAGCGAGACTGTACAAAGCCGCCACCTGTGAGTGCGTGTTAAGCCTCACCGTGAGGTCACTATACAGTTCAACCACAAAAAGCGTAAGGTTGCCATGACAACCAGTGGCCACCATTGGTAACTGACATGTGAGTGTAATTGTTAAAAATGCTTAATCAAGTGTTTTGCATAATTATAATTAAAGACATGATGAAATGGGCTGTTGTTGTTGGAAAATATGTAAGTATTCTGTGTACGTGTGGAATAATGCACAAGCACAGACATGGTTAGATTTTAGTGTTCATGCATCTGAGTGGCCCCTCATACGAATACGTGTCTACATTCATTGTGAAATGCTTTGACTAAAAGCTTTTCCCTAATATATATCTGCAAGAACACACCATTTTGCAGAATCACTGTAGTTTTACACATGAAATGACCAAATCAGCAGAGCCAATCATCTTGCTTTTTTGTATAAAAATGGTGCATAAAAATGGGTTTTTCATTTAACCTGTATGACTATTCTTTCCATTTATTCTGAGCCTTTGATTTGCATAATGTTAGTCAGAGAGACATGAAGTCTGCCTCAAACAGAAATGACTGGCTTTGCAATGAAACCACGAAACATTTTATTATGAAAACTATCAAACAGACTCATTTTATTGGTTTCTTAATGCGCTGGTGTTGAGCTGAAGGTTTCTAAAAGTGTTTCTTTAATTGCGTCTCTGAGCTACATTTTCAGGAAGGACAAATACTAATGTATTCCAGGTAATTTCTGTGATAAGCTTAATAATAGTAATAGGCTATGCTTATTATCAGGGACTGTATGGGAATGAGGAGGGGGGCTAAACATGTGTTTCACTTGAAAGAAAAAAAGTAAATCCCTCTCCAGCGGCCCCTTGATTTAGATAAAAAATTCAAAAGCCAGTATCTTAAAATAATAGAACAGCATTGAGGATGTAGTGCATGGGATAGGAACAAGAGCATTAGGTGATGAGTTTAAACTTAAGGCGAGACACCGCAGTCAAATAGGCTTTTTCCCAAATCCAGTCATATCACAATGAAACTTTACAATCTTTTTTATGTATTTCATTTTGAGGTATTTTCTTATTAAGAATTCACTGATTTGCATATTACACAAATTCATTTTACAGCACATTGTTAAATTTGATGTTAAATTGTTAATTTTTTTGTGGGGTTTTATTGTGGTAATGCACCTAATGGCCAGACGTTTACAGAGCAGTTTTATATTGTTTTGTCATAGAATTATTGAAAATATATGTATGTGTGATGGGACCTTTTTTCCCACAGTTTTACAAATAAAATAAGACGATAAAAGACATGTAAAAAACCTTCAGAAACAGTGTGTAAAATGATAATTCTTTAGCTACTTTGCAGGTCCAGGAATGTGACTGGGCGTACAGGAAACGTCATTTTAAAAAAACGGCGGGAAAAGATTAGCTAACACAATAGAAACACACTTAGCATAAAAATTACAGTTTGTCACATGCGTGTCACATCTCTTACAGATATATGGACTAGCTAACATTGTGCTGCAGAAAACAAACTTTCAAATGATCCATTAGAAATTAAATGAGCAATTCCCAAAATATGGCAAAAACCACAAAATGGGAGACTCCTACTTCCCAACATTCCAGCCAATCTCTAGCCATGAATACCCCCCACCCCCCAAGATCCCAGATAATAAAGATTATATGATGTTGGCTTCATATGATCAGGGGCCGTATCCATAATGTTTCCTAGAACAAAGAGTAAGTGATGAAGAAAAACTCTTATTATTTCGATTTATCACTGAGCTCTTCTTGGTGATAGTTTGGTTTACTGTTTACTGGTGTCTGTTTAGATGGTGGTATGAAGAAAACATGCATTTCATTAAAAGACTTATTTTTGAATTGAAAATGCTTCAACAGATAACTATAAAGATGCACTTGTATTTTGTGTTTCTAACTTAAAGATCGTTCCTGCTAGCTATGTCACATTTTTTTTTGTATTTAAAGGCTCATAGACATGACAGAGGAAAATTCAAAACCAGCATCTGTGCCCCTTTTACAACCTAACAGAACACATTCTCCACACACGAGTTAACCCAACCCGAAACAAAACCAATCAAAGCGCTTTTACACTACTTCTGCATTCACAATTCACACACACATTCACTCATTGAGCCTAACCGCTCAAACGGAACTAACATTCACACACATTCACACACTGGCGGAACAGCCGCCAGGGGCAATTAGGGGTTCAGTGTCTTGCCCAAGGACACTTCGACACGCAGCCTGGGGGAGCCGGGGATTGAACCGCCGACCTTCCGATTAACGGCCAACCCGCTCTACCTCCTGAGCCACAGCCGCCCACATCTCCTTGCACTAAACAGCAGCACCTTAAGCAACCTCAGCGAGGAGGGGCTAACATTTAAAGTTGTATATTGTATTCCTAGGAAACAAAAAATAGGTTCCAGGGCCTGTTTTCCCTTGAATATAATATCAATTTCTTTATTTACTCCAAAAGTCACTAACAAGAGGGCATCCAAAAATACAGTGAAAGTATGTACCTTCAACAATTTTTCACTTAATACAGTATTTTGAGAGCAGAGGATTAAATTTATTAAGTTTCACATGAGTAATCTGAAGCCTGTGTGTGATCCTACATTGCAGTTCCCTAGCTTTGTTGGAAAAAAGGCAACCTTTGGCGTTCGACCAGACGCTGTAAGGAAAGGCTGAAATAAAATATAAATCTTGGGTGAGACCCGCCCTTGCTCTCCCAAAAAACTCTCCCTCCAACAAAAACAAAACTCACATAACGCTCCCCCTTTTCTGACCCCAGCCTCCAAACAGTTTTCGCACAGTCCCTTACGGGAAGTGAATATACTCGCCTCGTACTTTCTCAACTCAACAAAAATGCTGCAGACTCAAGCACTGTGTCTGTCTGAGGCCCACTTAATCTGTGTGTGTGTTTCCTCCTACCCGGTGTGTGTCCAGCTGTGTCTGCACGGCGGGGACGTCGCCCCCTACAGGCGGCTCCTGCTCCAGCTGCTGACTTTTAACCTTGAGCCAGTTCAGTAGCTCCTGCAGAGACATGTGGAGCCTCTTCCACGGAGCCATCTCTGAGTCCAGGTGGGCCCTTGAAAAAAACAAACACAGGCCTTTTTTTGTTTGCTTTATGTAAACTCTATGGTATCCAGTACGAAGAGCAGACCCCAGCATGCTCTCCTTTGCAGGAAGCCCAGCCTCTTCTCACCTCATGCTAAGGGTCTTGTTGCGTAGATCGTTCCAGCGCTGGCTCATGTTGTCCAGACGCCTCTGGAGCAGAGCGGCGTCCTCTGAGTCCCCCAGAGACGTCACAATCCTCTGCCCGTTCTCATCCAGAGAGTGATACAACTCCGTGTGGTTGTCAATCTCTGCCTGGAGGTCCTGGTAACACACACACACACACACACACACACAGCAAGAGTCAGTGGGGGGTAAAAAGCAAGAGCAGTACATTCTGTTGGAGCACACACTTCATTTTCTTGGTAATAGCAGCCATCTTTCAGTTTCACTTTTTTCACTGCTCGAGTGCTCAGTAATGGGATCAGGATCTGAGAGGGTGATTTACTCTCTAAAAGCAGCAACCACCAGGATTGAGTCACTATGCAGACTGTATTGTGGATGGAACATTTTGTAGCACTGAAATGTCAAGATGTGTTATTCAGCCTGGAATCAGCTGGTAACTTGACAGCGATGGTCCCTCCTGTGTATCGACAGTCTATCACTGAAACTCTTAATGTGCCTGATAGGACACGAGAAGGGAAACAAGTACTTAAACAAACCTTTGTATAGTGGAAAGGAAATAAAAGCTTGATTTCTGTGAACATTTCCTGTTTGGGAATAGCGCAAAAGAACACCAAACGTTCAGCAAGTAAACAGGAAGAAATGTGACATCAATCACTGCTGCATCTGAAAGCAAATTAAATGCCAATATCTTTAATATGGCAGACCTTTAATTTTACCAGAGCAGTGCTACCTTTCCACTGAGTTTTGAGACTTTCTATGGCGAGCTTTTTTTCAGCAATATTTGTTTCATGTATTAAAACTCCCACGAACTTCATATATAGTAGTCTGCCATTCCCACATAGGATTCAAATTATCTAGCTATGCATTAGGGACGATTTTTTTAAGTCAGTCTCAATGTATTTCTAACCCAAAGTACAACATACAGTATTACTAAACAGATTGACCAACTGATAAACTGTTCCCAAAATGTAAAATGACTTTCAGATTTTACACATCACAAAGTGTTTACAGGCGTCGAGGGAGTACAGCTGCATCTGTGGAAAAAAGAAGTTTGGTGAAGTCTGATAATTGTCCTCAAGCGATGTCACTTCTTTGTTTAGGGGCTGAAGACTACAAGTTTGACAATTAATAAAATCTGTTGATGTGAAGGTTGAAAGAAGTGAGCTCCCCAGACCTCTGCAGCACGCTGTTCATCTCTGCTTGAGGCTCCAGGCTACATTTGCTGCTACAAGCATAACACACCTAAATCTCTGACCGACCTGTCGGCTCTTGAGTTGCAGTGTGGATAATGTAGGTGCCAGGTTTTGGCTGGGAAGAACAATGCAAGGGAAAAAATAAATTATATGTCAGGTTTTACTGCATTGATTTTGATGCTTGTGAGGTCAAGACATAAAGCTGCTGGAGAACAAATTCCCACAACCCGACAACCCAAAGTTTATTCTTATATATGTTATCTACTAAGCATGAACCATGAGTAAATTATTTATTAAACTTTAGTAAAGCAATTATAGGTTATAAACACGTGGTGGCATCAATATTCAAGTGTATTTCTACGTTTACTTGAGTAACTGATTAGCCAGTACACAATGACATCCCTCTCAGCACCATACTGTGTTTGTCTCAGTGGTGGAAAGTAACTACGGAGTATTTAAATTGAATGCCACTTGCACTTACTCTGCTAGATTTATCTGGCAGCTGTATTACTGATTACATTTTCAGGTTAGGACTTTACATTAAAAACCATGTGATAAGCTTATAAAATAAAATGCATTGTTAAAAATTCCACCAAAGATACATTTCCTCTCTAAATGTTGTTTCATTTAAATAACTGTTTGAGGCCACAGAAAAAGCTGAAAAGCAAAGATATGATAAAAATACATAAAAATATCTTTGTAGGGGGCCGACCCCTAAGATGGGAACGGCTGGACTAAAGCTAACTATACATAAAGTACTTTACCAAGAAGCTACATTAGTAACATGCTGCTTACACATAGATGCATCAGTATTAACATCAGTCTTAGACACAATAATATATCAGTCATATCAGGCACTTTACTGTGAAATTAGTACTTTGGCTTTTGGTACTTTCAGTACATCTATCCAATAATACTTATGTACTTTTACTTAAATAAGATTTTGAATTTAACTAACTTGTATTGGATTATTTTTACATTAATGTATTGGTACTTTAAAATACTCTGAATACTTCTTCCAGCATTTGTTCGTCTGTATAACACTATTATGCTTCGATGCAATATTTAATTAGTGTCTGTTCTAGGCAAAAGTTTTAGAGCTCAAAAGAGTTTATCTATGCAATGTTATTGCAGTGTGACTACATGTGTAGATTGGATGTTATTGCACAACTGCACTGTTGTTGAAAGCTGCTAAATGTTGTTCATGTGCACTTGTAGATGATGCCACAGATGGCTGAGTCTGGCTTAGATGCTGTGCTTTCTTAAATGTCCAAGACTAATAAGTCTGAATTTCTAAAGGCTAAGGTTTTACTCCCACGTTTGGTTTCAGAAATGTTTAATCTTTAGTCCTGCTATTGGATTTGTAACTTTACTATCAAACAACTTGTTGAATGACATCAGAATGCATTTAAATTGCATCTGTTAGTTTGACTAAAGCTATTTAGGTGGTCAAAAGGTCTTAAAAAACATCCTGTGAAAGGATGTTACACTCCCTGGAAGCTTTAAGATAAATTAGATGACATGAAATTTTAATGATACCTGAGGGGGAAGTCGGTCATTGCACCAAAGCACAGGACAGAGAGGAGAATGGAACAAACAGAAAGTGTTGAAGACAGTAAAGGTGGAGAGCAGTATAAGACTTGCTAATGTGTTAAACATAGTTCTAGAAAGTTTCCTAAAGTTTCCTATGGTGCAAATGTTCTCTGATCCCTTTGAACAGTCAATCAGAGCCCTGCACCTTCATGTCTTCATTTGAAATCGATGGTTTCACATCTTATTCTCGTCTTATTTTTATCACATATTTGTGGAAAATGCTTCCGTACTTCAGTCGACCTTAAATACCTCACCAGGAGCAGAATTACTTTTAGACTTTTAAGTTTATATGAAAAGCACTTTTGTCCACAATTCGACATGTTATTTAAGAATGAAGAAGTCTAAAAACAACAAAGTATTTGTTTTTTGTGTGCAAAAATAGAAGATTTTTACTTAAATATGGTACATAAATGAAAAACATGCTAAACAGATGACTACACCATCTCGCGTTTGTATTTTAAACATTGGTACAATTTCTAAGCTACTCAAAAATCACTTTTAGGATTAAAATGCATAATTAAAAAATAGCAGTTCTTGTTTTACTTTCCCAACCTGAACATGGTAGACCTTCCTGCGCAGCATCCTCAAAACTTTACTCTGGAGTCCCAAAACTAGACGTTGAGAAGAAGAAGAA
This sequence comes from Lepomis gibbosus, assembly GCA_029875015.1. NCBI lineage: Eukaryota > Metazoa > Chordata > Actinopteri > Centrarchiformes > Centrarchidae > Lepomis > Lepomis gibbosus. Next base: position 11,056 of record JAPMOB010252307.1, read on the forward strand.
GAAGAAGAAGAAGAAGAAGAGGAGGAAGCACCATCTTCTGCTTCTTCAACTCCCTCAAAATTAGCTCCCAATGTGACTGCATAAGAAAGCCTTCTGTTTAAATATGTGTGTGACAAAGAGAGATGTGGAGATGAAGAGGAAGGGAGGGAGATTCATGCAGAGATGGAGGGAGAGTGAGTTACCCATAAAAAAAAAGAGGGAGACAGAGTTGAAGAGTGAGTCAGAGCCAGTTCAGAGGGGATGAGAAAGAGAAAAGAGGGAGGAGGAGTGAGGCAGAGAGAACTTGAAAGGGTGCATAAAACGATGAGTGCGCTCATTTTCCAATTAAACGTTATCTACGTGCTGTGTTGGAGCCCATGAGTGTGTGTGCGCTCTCTGGATGCTACGCCGTGTTGCCATCCGCCATTATAATTGGACACAGAAGACTATCACAGCTCCGCATACAGTGCTGCTGTTGTACTGACTGAGCTGTGTGTGTGTGTGTGTGTGTGTGTGTGTGTGTGTGTGTGTGTATGAAAAGGAAGTGTGCACAGGCATGAATGTGCATCAGTGTGTATGTGAAAATTCATTTCCAAAATGCTGCTGTGTGCCTGTGTGTTTCCTTTACACTATGTATGTTGTGCATGTGTGTGTGTGTGCATGTGCACGCCGTTCCACTAAAAAGTGTGTGGGTGCAGGGCGAGGGCCGAGGGTCAAAATATGTTCTCTTGCAGAACAAGCCTTCCCTTCAACACCCACAATGCAGTGGGGGGATTTTGCATTTGTCTGCCAGGCACCGAGTGGCCAATGAAGTTTCTCTATGCTGCCATGTCAGCATTCCAGTCATACCAGGCAGGGCAGAGACTCAAGGAAGAGTGTCTTAAACTTTGGGTCAAAAGCTGCAAACCTACTGCACGTTTTAAACAGGCATGAAAACGAGTCAGGGGTGAAAAAGGTGAGAGCAATATTACCCCTCTAGGGGGGTCCGGGGGCATGATCCCCCGGAAGAAAATTTAAAATATTCCATATTTTAAAGCATCAATCTGATGCATTTTGAGATGCATTTTTTGTCATCCTGGGGAGAGCTGGAGAAACTTAAATTCAGCCAAGAGTCAAAAATATTATGGCCTCCTTAATAAGTATTATGCAAGCCATTTCATGCCAGCCTGTCATTGGGTCTAACATTTACAGTATATGAGGCACAATGTGGTAAGGGCAAATAGCTTAATGCATAACCCCCACAAGAGATGGAGGACATAGTGTAATTTAACTTGTCTACTCTTCCACCATGATTGACAGCCAATACAATGTTATGTAATTCAGATTTTAATACATTTTATTGGCAAAGATAACAATTTACATTACAGTTCCTAATACTCTCAGAACCAGATCTAATTTTTTCTTCTTTGCCTGAGTCACCAGTATCTCCATGGCCCGATTCCCGGTTTTGCCACATGTCTCAGCCTCGCCCTTTTGCTCTCTCCCTCCTTGAAACTGGGGGCGGGGTCAGGTCAACATTGAACCACACAAGCATACCAATCAGCCTGCCAAGAAATGGATGAGAATTTGAAATCAGTAGGATATGAGGTAACAAAAAATCCATGGTAATATGGCAAAAAAACCCTTATATCTAGCTAATGTTAAGCTAACGTTAATGGTAGCGTTAGCTAATAATTTTCCACCGAAGCTTTAGCTAGCTGACCAACTCCTGCTGTGTTCAATGACTCAATTCATCAAGCTAACGTTAGCTAAGCCTATGTCAACAGAGCTCCTGGGTAACTTAGATATACCAGAAAATATTAAAATTATTGAAACCATCACTCACCAAATTCAGTCAGGTAAATGGCGTGGTTTCAGCTTCTGATGGTGGTCTGCACCCATTGGTGTGCATGCTCCGGTCAGCACGAGCGAAGCGAACTGCTTGTAAACCAATAAGGTGATGGTATTCCCTAACTTACCAGAGAAAGAAACTGGTGATGCAAGGCCCTTCACGTAGGTCACCTATTGTGGTTTCAAAACGGCAAATTTCGCCGAAAGGTGAGTGATTGTCATGTATGTTTAAAGCTCCCTTACGACAAAGTATTGCAATCATTAAACTTTTCATTATCTTGATTTCTTTTGATCACTGCTGTAGTGTTTTTATACTTTTTACTGATCACTTGTCAATCAAGCAGAGTGGGCAGGACTAAGACGTCTTTTTCTCCAGGTGAAGTTTTAGCTTGTGTAGGTGATCTACTGGTCTACTTCTTCTGTTCCAAATTAATTATTTTTCCTGCAGCACAAACATAAGCACACACAAGGCAAGATGGCGGACACATGTAGCTGCTGGCAGTAAAGTTTGCTCCTGTGTGAAGTCTGAGATTTTAAAACTGCTGACGGCAAACTTATAGCAAAAAGATAAATTCTTAAACAGAGGACAAGACAAGACAACATTGTAACGCATGAGGTTCCTTTATTTGGACAAGGCACTGAAAGTTCTGAACGACAATGGCGTATCAGCCTTGCTTGGCAGGATTGAAAAGCTGAACGAGGTGTCTCCGGTTTCAAAAATTAAGCTTTGGCGAAAGTTAAATGAGGATAATTTGTTCTGCTTGTTATTTTAGGGTGATATTCTGCTCCCATGCTAATGTTCTCCGTCAGTTTTGCTTTCCCACCCTGTCAAAGTCCTTACATTCACACCTCTCGCATCACTACGTCTGGCCAAAGATTTTTCTGACCAGGTTCCCTGAGCCAAACAGCCCTTGGATGCCGTTCTTCAAATATCACTGAAATTCTGTCATTCTGTCTGTCAGACCTACTATTGATCAACCCAACACATCCCCAACACCGCCATGACCTCCAGGATGTCCAGGTGGATTCCACTGAGAGTTTTCATCAACCATCTGCTGGTTTTACTCCACTATCACCAGCAGTGGTACCGAGCTGTTGACTCAGTGTGGTGTTCCCCACTGCTGTCAGAGAAGGCTTGGACTGGTAAATGTCTTAGAGTAGTCAGTTCAACATAAACTGACAGGGTAACGTCGCTAACCTGCCAGCTCGCACTGGTCCGTTTCAGTAGCTTTACCATAAAGCCTTGAATACGAGTGCACTCCAAATTTGGTGCGGCTATCTTGATCGCCTTCTCACAAACGGGTGACAGAATCACTCAAAGTGGGTCAGACCGTTTGTTGCCTTTTCGAAGAGGACAGCCAGAGATTGAGTGGATGTGCAGGGAGACAATTCACTTTAAAATGCTTCCACACTGCCGACATGCCAACATAATTGTTCTGTAAAATTTAATTGGTCTTTTGACTTATTTGGCGAAACACTGAAAGTATTTTCGGCCGATTAATTTCGGTGGCCGAACATTCAGTGCATCCCTACTATTTCGTATGTAAAAACTGATGGTGAAATATGGATAACATGAAAAATAACCTGGATGCTATCAACCAGTGTGAGAAGAAATATGAATGTATAAGCGTCCAAATGACTGTTTGGACTCACAATGAATCTACTCAATTCATAAATCTACATAATGTGAAATGAATTACAATGAAGCTGTTTCATGCGTTCACTATTCAGTCTGTATGTGGTGACTTCAACTAAAGGAACACAAGCACTTTGGGCTTTTTTCAGAATATACTGAAAATATTTTGACAGAGATTAAGATCTGCAATAAAAATCAACGCTGAATCAACGTCTTTCAGATACGTCCTATTATGCGTGAGCTGTAAATCCATCAGTGGAGCTGTGCGCTGTGTCTGGGGAAAAGGAATATATAAGAGTGTGTGGGTGTGTGCGTGTCCTACCTTCCACTGTGCCAGCAGGTTCCTTGCTGCCGGCTGTTCGTGAAGTCTCTCCTTGTTGGTGGCGTCTATTAAAACGTTGCAGGTCGTCTCAGCCTCCGTCAGCCAGTTGAGGAACCTCTCCAGGTCGAGGTAGAACTGCTGCAGCAGCTTCAGAGCTGCTTCCAGAGCTGCCTCCCTGTCTGAAACACTGCAGAGACACAGATACATGGCAAGATACATGTCACCAAAGAAAACTGGCTGATATATGGAGAGTGCACAAACTTGTGAGCACTGGGCTGAGGTAACAGAATATATGTATTTTTCTTTTTTTATGTTTAGGGTGATTCAAAGATTTTAAATTAGATTTCATATTTTATTTGAAAAACCCTTTATTTAACCAACCTTCCCACACAAGTTGGAAACTTATTTTGCAAAGGAGACCTTTGACTGCAGCTTATAAGGTGGTAGACAAACAAATACAAAACATGGCAATGGGAAAAAACAGCAAGCCTTAGTTGTAACCATATCCAGTGTTTATATGCTTCCTCCTAGCATTTGAAAATAAATATTAATAGTAATAAATATACTGACTATAGTTTTGTTTGCATTCAACACAAACTTGGGTTTAGTAAAGTGTAGTATATAGTATAGTATTAATGGAAGATTATGAAGTGAATCTGGGAGAGAAGATCCACAGCTATTGTCTGTATAACAGAAGTTCCATGTGTGCCTTAATGTAAAGACAAAATAAAACTTGGCACTCCATTATTGAGTAACTTAACACCCCTTGAAAACCTTGTTCTGTGACATCAGTGTCTGATCTGGTTCAGTAAGGCATTTTGAACTGAGCCCATTGACTTTAAACACACTCAATATAACATCCCTATATTATACAACCTTTGCTTAAAGGAGACCTATCATACTGCTTTTCCTGTCCTATATTGTAGTTCTGGGACTCCTGTATGGCAGCTTTGCATGATTCAAAGTTTTAAATGCAGGCCTTCATTTCAGCTTCTGTTTGAACAAGCTGTAGATGTTCCTGTCTCTTTAAGCCCCCCCCCCAAAGCCGGGCGGGACCTCACATCCCTGAAAACGTCGTAGCATTTTTAAAAATCAGCTCTGTCTTGAGAATTCAACCACGTATTTGGAGTTACTATAGCAACTATATTCTGGCATAAAAAACTCTTAAAACTACTATATGTGACACAAGAACAGCAGTATTATAACTTAAAGTTAAGAGTATTCTCCTCCGACATTTCCGCTTTTTGGCGGTGAAACGCATTCTGGGATATCTGGCTATCCACACAAGTCACCTCCGGTACGCTCGGTAAAACGGGCGGAGCAAGAACACATCCGGGTATTTGACTGTACTTGGCTAGATGCGGACTTTTCAATTGGAGCAGTACTTTGGCTGCGACTGATGACGTTTCACAAGAACGCAAGAACACAAGTACAGACAAGAACGCAGATTGAGAAAACAACCTGATTGTTGCCGTGCCGTTAGTGTGGGAGCACATGACCATATATGGAACACCGGCTCCATCTGGCTCCGTATTACGTAGAACGGAGCCATTGGTAGAAAAAGCAGTTCAAAACAGAGCTTTCAGAACAGGAGAAAATCTGAGGTTTTTGCTCACAGTGATTTCTAATAAATGTTTTAACCTCATTTTTTGAAACTTTGGCCATGTTTAACATGAACATCCAACATTATAACGTTGTAGATAAGTCATAAAATGCGGAAAAGCATCATAGGTCTCCTTTAAGCAGGCCGTGATCAACTGTATGAAAGGTGTTTTTTACTCATATCAGTTGCTTTTAAATTTAGTCGTGTGTTTAAACAAGTTGTAAAATGGTATTTATATATAGTAAGTGTGTGTGTCGTTACCGTTTGCTGATGTGTGTCCAGGTGGCCACCATGTTGTCGTTGACCTGGGTGACTTTGTGCGTGTCGTCGTTGGCGTACAGTGTCAGCAGTTTGTTGGCCAGTGCGTTGGTTTCATCCACCTGACCCTGCCACTGCTGCAGCTCCTTCACAAAGATCTGAGGAGGGAAGGAGAGTGAAGAAAGAAAGTGACCGAAACAATTGTAAAATGTGGTGATTCACCATCTTCTGAGTCATCCCCAACATGAGTCATAAATTTATGAGCCATCTGTTAATAAACGTCACACAAAAGAAGGAAAAACGATGTGTGCATCTAAGTCATGAGTAAGATGATTTAGACACAAGAAAGTGCCAACACATTTGAGACATTCATGCATTCAGTGTGTGGACGCCCAGCCCAACCTTCAGTTCAGCATTTTGTTTCTTCAGCGCCTCCACCGTGTACGTGATCTCCTGCCAGGACTCCAACCTCTCACTTGCTCGTTTGATGAGATGATCCGCTCCTTTCTTGGCATCCAGCCAGTCGGTGGAGTCCTGCAGCATGTTGTGGAGCTGCTTGCTCCTGTCAGAGAGTTTGGTCTGAGAGTCTTCCCAGTGAGTCTGAAGCCTGTCAACTACAGTGACAGAAAAAAAACGTTTCTAATGATTATAATGATAATGTGGATGTTTTGTTGTTGATTTGATTTATTTATTATAGGGAGTGCTTAATTTACACTCGTCAATGCATAGATAAACCCAACACTGCACTGTTGATGTGGCCTACAGGACCTGTGTTTTGATGTCATGTCACGCTGTGTTCAGGTTTTTCTTGAGTTAATCCACCATGGGTACAGTACACTACATATTTTTGACTGATTTATGGACAGTGAACAACCAACAAAGCAGGTAACATGATGGGAAAAACTACAGCTTGAAATTCCACAACAAGCTACTTTACAACATCCATAGTTACCTCCGTGTTTTTCCTTCCAACAATAAACTATTTTTAATTCTTAATTAGTATTTAAAATCAGTCACAGTCCAGATACCCCCATCTCTACAGCCTTAATGGGCTAAAGATTAATCTATGTTGGCATCTGGAGTATTGTATGTTTTAAAATACAGTGAAGTTATCCTGATCATAATTATCATTAACATAGTTAACATGTGTATGCATCACCATTTTCTGAAAAATATACTGTACTGTAAGCAGTAAGAAAAAGGGGGAGTGACTAAACAAAATGTTTTTGGTCTCAGTGGAATAGTCATACAGGTTAGATGCAAAAACCTTATAATCACTCCAATCAAAATTTGGATAGGCAGTATAAATGCACAACATATGTAAAACGCACACCACAAATAGTAGGTGTGCCATTTAATTACCTCAGCTGCAGAGGACAGAATGACACCTCTTTCTTTTCTGTTCTCCTCTCATTTGTTAAATTTCTGCTTTTCAGTGGACAGAATCCATTCATTTCCTACGAGGCTTTTTATTAAATACAGTTTGGCGGGGACGTTGATGCAAATACACCGGCGTCACTGCGTCAGTGACCGAAATACGCCAATAATGCTTGAGTAATGAGTAATGTTAACATGTAACTTTGTAAATGTTCAGTTATACCAGTAGCGATACAAAATATGAATCTGCGTGCGCTTGTGTGACATACTGCGTTCAGTGATAGCGTTGCGGGTGTCCTGGTTGCTGGTTTTGTTCTTCAGGTTCTGGGCTGCTGTGACCTGTCTCTCCAGGAGGGGGCGCCGCTGGTCCAGTTCCTGCAGACACTCCTGAAAATACATATTTACCTCATCAAGATTTATAATTTACTGGTTTTATTAACACATTACCTAGTGCACTTTAGCAGTAAGAATCTATAACAAATACATAAAATACAGCAAAGGCTACTCTTACTTAATCTTTAACTGGAATAATAAAAAAAATGTTGGCTGCCACGTACATTTATCTGACTTCTCTTAAAAATTTGACAAACAGTGATGTCTGACGTCCTGACCTTGAGCTTGCTGATGTTATCGTTGATGTCGTCCAGGTCAGCCACCACCACACGCTTGTTCTGCACCATGTTATCCAGCATGGTCAGCCAATCGGTGAGCTCAGCCCAGGACTTGTGGAACTGAGCCAGCGCCGCAGATTCAGGCTGAGAACTTTCTGTCAGACTTTCATCTGGGACACACACACAGTGTTGTTTTATGTAGATGTCATTTTCTTACTCCGCGTCAAGGCCTTTAAGACTTCTTTGTACGTTGGGAGGATAAATATATATAGAGAGCTCACACGTGAACAAAATCGTACATATATCTGCAAGTGAACCTACAAATGGACTAAAGGGAGACCTAACTCTAACTTTATCTTTCATGACAATTTGCTCGGTGAAACAAACTAGAATAACTGAGAGCTTATGAGAAGAAGTAACACGTAGAAAATGTTGAATGCTGCAAGATAGAAACCTCCCTGTTAGCTAACAGAGCCTGAAAATAGATGCTCCAGTTTTAAGGTTGCACTGAGTTTATGGCCGTTTACTGAATATTGCAATGTTTCTCATCCTCTGTGATCAATGCCTTGGTGATCAGTTTGATGTGTGTTTAGAGTTTGAGTATGGAACGTGGTAACAGCTAATCGATGTAGCATAGCGATGGCTTTTAATGGAAAAAGCATCACAAAATTTATATTTTTATGACCCTTGCAGCTGATCAGTTAAATGCTATATTGACAGAGTTTGTTATGAAGTTGTGATGAGAAGTTTTGGCTGTATGCACTGCAGGCATTTACAACTGGCAGAGAGCAAAGATTTTCATACATGCTAATATGTACGTAAGTTACCAATATCCATAAAGATGGGGTGTTCTGTACTCTTAAGTAGTGCAGAAGGCACAGTACAGAAATCATATATATTAACTATGCTAATGTTTCTTTTTATTGCTAGCATTATCTGTCTCTAGTCCTGCAGTCTTGTATTATTTTTGTGTGGAACATTGTGATGATGCTATGAGAATAATACAGAATGATATACATTTAGTTAATGATAAGGTCAGTGGTTAAAACAAGTTTTTTTCAATTGAGGCAACTGGCCAAAATAAAGCCATTTCTTTCTAGGCAGCACTTTGAGACAGTAATCCACGCCTTTGTCACCACTCGGTTGGATTACTGTAACGCGCTGGACGTGGGGGTCAGTGGGTCCTCTATTGCTCGTCTCCACATGGTGCAAACCGCTTCTGCACGTCTTTTAACAGGAACACGTAAATACAAGCACATTTCCCCCATTTTAGCCTCACTCCACATCAAAGGATACATTTTAAGATTCTTTTATTTGTTTTTAAATGTTTAAATGGTCTTGCCCCACCCTACATCTCTGAGCTGCTAATAGACCCACCCGTTCTCTCAGGTCAGCTGATCAGCTTCTCATAAGTGTGCCCAAAACAAAGCGCAAGCTCAGAGGGGACCGAGCTTTTGCTGTAGCAGCTCCTAAACTATGGCAACGATCTACCTACCTCTGCACATTAGACAGGCATCTTCACTGTCTGTTTTTAAGTCTCTTCTTAAAACCCACCTCTTTTCTCTGGCCTTTAATAACTGTAAATGACATTTCTTGTTTTGGTTGTATTGATTTCATTGTATTATTGTATGTTTTTTATTGCTTTTTATGTATTCATATTATTCGTATTGTTTTACTGTACAGCACTTTGTGTCCACTTTGGATTTTTAAAGTGCTCTATAAATAAATTTTGATTGATTGATTGATAGTGTTGTAGAACGAGTGCATAGCCTTTTAAAGGATTTAATGGGAGTCTTACTGGCTTTTTTGGCTTCTAGCAGAGCAGCCATCCTCTCCCGATGCTGCCGCAGCAGCTCCAGGATCACAGTCCAGTCTTCTCTCAGCTTGATGTACTTCACCTGTCAACACCATAAACACAACAAGTCAGATGCAATGTTGACAGCAATGAGTTCACAGATAATTGTGTTTTACAAATGCAATCAAAGACTTTTGATACGTCAAGCTTAGGTAGGGAAAGCCCAGTAAAACATTTTTTAAAGTCAAATACAGTTCATTGTCTGTGATCTTCAAAAGATGTAATGTTCTCTGACATACATTAATGAAGTACAAAATATGGATTTTATGAAATGTTTGAAGTAGAACTAGTCGTGAGATGAAAGAGAAAAGGTGTTATATCTATCTTATTCCCCAAAGGAATACAGCAGGAGAGCAGATTTACCACTGAAAATTTCTTATTTATCACTCTTCATCATCTAAAAGACAATGTTTCAGCAAATGAGAACATTTTTTATTTCTTTGAACCTGCCCCTGTTCTCACTTCTCTCATCAGCCCTGCAGTTGCCTGGCCTACTCCGCCCACCTGCAACTAATTCCCTCACCAGCACATAAACCCGTTCACTTCTCTTTCTCGTTGTCAGTTCATCCTGTGTGCTATCTGTTTGTTTGCATTCCTGTTCGCCATGTTGCAAGCCAGTTCTTGGATTTGCTTTATCTGCCTACCTGCCTATTTTACCTGTTTGTTGCCTGCCAACCTGTGTACCTGCCTGCCTGGTTGCTTGCTTTTACCTCTATGTGAGCTCATTTATGGATAATAAATCCGTATTTTTTTTATATGTTTGGGTCCAACCCCCGTTTTCCTGTATAACCTACCATGACACAGATGGCAGCATATGTAAAAGCTTATATGCCACAAGAATGCTGTTGGTTCCTTTTAAATAGACAAATCATTGACTTTAATTTCCTCACCTTGTCTGGTTGGCTAGGAGGATTGTCCTTGTATAACTGATCAGCTCGTTCCAAAACGAACTCCACTTCTGGCTGCTTGACTTGCACTTCCTCACTGAGCTGGAGGAACAAACAGTGGAAGCAGAACTTACTTAAAAATGGGTTTTACTCAAAAGGTAAAGTATTTTCTTTCCGGACATATTACTGAAATTCTGTATTTCAAAATTGTGCAGCATATGTGATATTATTAGTAGTATTAGTAGTGTGTTACCCTGGGTGGTGGCTCATCAGGGCTGTGCTCCAGCTTGGCTCTGGTGCTAGACGTCCAGGCGGAGAGGTCGTCCAGCTGACCCCGGAGCCTCTCCAGCTCCTTTAGAAGACCCTCGATCTCCAGCTGACGTTCAGGCAGAGCTCTGGACACCTAGACAAAGACAGACTGGGATTTAAGGTACATAACACGCTTTACAATTTACAGTGACTGAGGAGAGATTTGGAGGAGGGGAAAAAATAGATTTCTGTAGCTGTCACAGGATGATTCAGTCTAAATTAAATGACTGGCTGGCCTACCTGCCTGCCTACCTTCCTGTGCACTGACTGTGCATGAACGCGTGTTTTGGGGATGGGGGGTTTGCAGAGAGGGATGCAGGACTTTTACTTGGAACAATGTATTTTTACACAAACATTGCCACTTTTACTTACACCTGCATTAAAAAAGACCACTTGGCAGCAGAATTCTCTGCAATTTGAAATACATATGATTTAATAAGCAACACTAAAAATTAAAGTTCCGAAAGTTTTTTAGTAAGAGGCAAAAACTCTCATCTGGAGAACTAATCTGCTTCATCGGGGCTGTGTGGGTGTGATTTGATCAGATGTGATTTACAGTGGCCTGATAACATGAGCAAACAACCCTGAACCTGCCATCAGATTTCTAAAAACTGAAATGTTGCTAAATGCATGAAAACACATGACTTCTCCTTTTATCAGACTGAACCCATCCAGCTTAAAACAAGTGAGAAGAGCACAGAGGAAAACACAAATACAGAAGTCTCTCTGTTGTAAAATAACCACACTTTGACAGATACTTATGCAGGACTCAATTTTGCATTCATTAGGTTGTTTGTCTTCACCTCCTTTTAGCTCTGTTTTCACTAACCCCTCACAAAAATATCTAACTCTTTTGCGGCTAATTGCTCCACTATGTTCACCAGCTAGACGTTTTCTGTCTGGCCACTGTTTGTCTTTCTGCTGGGCAGGTAGTGTACTACCTTGCGGCAATCAGATTTAAACAACATGTGAATGAAAATGTGATGACAGCCGTGAGGTTGCTGGTTTAGCTTTCTCGCTGAAAGCCGAAAACGCCCCTGATGAATTCTGGCTCCTTTCTGCACACACAACTACGAGGATCCTTCTGTGTGTATAGACAGTGGAAATATTCCTTAGTGGGCTTTGCATGGCACGTTCAGGTCACTTGCAGACATAGAAGTGGAATGACCTGCTATGTGCTTGCTATGTTAGGTGTACATCTTTCTCTATGATGTTTACAGACTAACTGTCTCCACTTAGAATAAAAACATGTGACCTCCAGCTCCCAAAATGACTTGTAGATGTAATGCATTTGAGTCCAGTACATACTTAGGTCAGAAAAGAATGACCTTGTATGGGGTACATCGTAGACTCTAAGGCATAGCAAAGATGGGTGGGTGCAGCTTTGAATGTCTGTTTACAAAACGCCGACTTGCTGTTAGCTTTAGTAATCACAGTGGTAGCTGCTGACCTGAGCCCAGCGAGTGTTGATGATCTTGATGTCTTTCTGTCTGTCAGCAGGAAGTGTTATCTGTTTGTGTCTGGAGTTCAGATCCTCCACCGCCGCCTTCTTGGCAGGAAGCTCCGCCACATGTGCCTGACACACACACACACACACACGCACACACACGTATGCACAGGCTGAATTTAATAAGAAATAGCAGCAGCTCGATGTAGGACACAAGCGCTTTCAATCAAATTACGTTCACCCAAACACACAGGCACTAAAAGTATTTTCAAGGTTGAATTTCAGAATTAAACTTAATGCCATCTCATTGGAAACCATAATAGTCTCTCAATCAAATTAAACAAGCCAACACAAACACGCCACATGCACATGTTTTATTCAAAGCTAAGCTAAGTCTAATAATAGGGAAGTGTGTCTCATTTACACTAAATCAAATCACGCACAAGAGCGCACACAGAGCTCAGCGGCTCCTTGTAACTGCGGTATTGTGTTTTGATGGTACCTGGACTTTGCCCAGAGTGTCTCTAATGTGCTGTGGCTCTGCAGGCTGCAGAGGGATGGCCAGGACGCCCTCTGCTTTGTCCAACCAGCCCAGCATTGAGCCCATGTCCTCTTGTAAATGTGCAGACGCCGTACGTGCCTCTGCAGACCTACAGGAGTGGAGGAGAAAAAGAGGGTGAGACATGTTGTAGAGACAGGAATGCCCTTATCGAACAAAGTCCTGATGGCTCAGTTGGATAAGGTACAAAACAGAGGCGGAGCGGGTCTCACATTCAGCTCAGGAGTTACACCATGCCTATTATTTAAATTCTACTATTATTTAAATTCTACATGCAAGCTACAAGTCAACCCTTGTGTAACATAAAAAAACTATACTATAATATAATATAATCTGTCTAACTGCTTCATCCTGCCCTAAACTCATCGTCACTTTGCTGAAGGCTCTGCAATAGCATTAAACTATAAATGAGTGGATCCCTGTTTTGTTTGTATCGTCCACCTGCATGTGAGGGCGCGCATGCATGTGCGCAAACCAGTGTTCATAGTTCTGCCAATGGTATCACACTAGACCAGTGAACTACAGGTGGCTGTAATAGACCAGGAAACACAGGCAGAGGGAGCAGTGTGAGGTCTGATTGCCTCAAGTGATGCAATTTAAGTCAGCGTGGGTTGAGTTTGAAGACCACAAGTTTGAAAACGAATAAAGTCTGGGGGCGTGGAGTTCGTCAGACCTCTGTATCCGGCTCATCATCTCTCCTTGAGGCTAATGGATTCAGGCTACAGTAAGTGTTACTAGCATAGCTCACCCGAGTCTCTTAATGTAGGACTGAGCTAATTTGGAGAGAGAACACTCATTTCTTCATCGTGAACTCAGATAAAAGCTAAAATATCAAAAGGTGCTGATTACATGACCTACACAAGCAACCACAGAAGTGACATGTGTTATGGTCTGGCAGTGCAACAACATTGGCATGTTTTGAAATATCAATCACTTTAGTTGATTCTAGTTCAAACATATAAATACTACATGTAGGCAAGGTGTCATTCAGTAAAATAAAATAAATTCTAATGCTTGAAACCGGGAGATATATTTTTATCCATGGTCTGCAGAGAGAAATTGAAAGAAAAATATTTCATAAAAATGTACTTTTGAGGGCATTTGAAAGTGACACACACACACACACACACACACACACACACACACACACATACACACACCTCCTCTTGCGCTCGTTGAGCTGCTGGCAGACATTAGCCCAGCGGGTGTTGAGTAATTTGAGCTGTGTTCGGAGCTGCGAGGCATCATCTGGTGTGCTCAACTGGCTGATGTCCTCTCCTGCAGAATTCACTCTGCCCAACACCACTTCCTGCAGAGGTATGGCCTCCGTCAGGTCCTGTGCACACACACACACACACACAGTTAGTGATGAGCTTTTTCATTCTTTGGTTTGTGCATTTACATGGTGGTACTCACCTGGAGTCAGGTGACGGAATGTGTATGTGTATTATGTATTTTATTGCCTTAGGCAGGCCTACAGCATGAAACAACAATCCTTTAAATTACCCTAAATGAATCTTTCAGTCCTTACTCAGCACCTGACTCTGCCCAGGCTGTGTTGGTGTTTACACCATTACTACAGGAGCTTTGGACTACTGGAAGGAGGAGGTTCTCGTGCATGGGACAGGTGGATCGAAACAGGAGCCGGGTGAGTGGGCATGGGAACTGGGTTTAGCAGCCGCCCTGTGAACACGGCCAGAAAGGGGTCGAAGGCAGCCACTGAGACGGTCGGCGTTCAGATCTACAGCGGCTCCAACCAGGGGCGGTACTACGCAGCAGGTTCAACATATACAGGATATCTTTTTCTTATCTGGGTTCACAAATTTTTACAATTGCAATAAGGCTTAGTGGTCACACGACTACACCGGTGGCTAGCAACTCATTAAGTCAACAATAATTTACAAATAAATACAAACAAGTTTAACACATTTAGCTTAGCATAAAGACGGGAAACGGGGACCAAAAGTAAAAATGAGTTAATCTCTTGCATCTACTTGCAGCTTCTTGCCTGCCAGCTCAGACGTAAGAGTGGTATCAATTGATCAAACTCCAGGCAAGAAAGCGAATAAACATATTTTCCAAAAATTTCAAACTATACCTTTAAATGCTTTGAGAACTGGGAGTAAGTAGGAAAAAATTTTGTGTGAACTGACCATTTAAGGCCGGGGTAAGTGAATGTAAGCCAATACAATGTTCCCACAAGTGTATCAATACCAATTTATTCAATATGTCTGAGTGTCTGTGTGTGTTTTGGTACACTGGGGGACAAGGATTGGGTGAGGTTCAGGTGGCAGCTTGTAATTTGAGGTACCAGATGGTCCTTTGCCTTTTTACAAGCCCTCTCTCTCTCTCCCTCTCTCTCTCTCTCACACACACACACACTATATATATACACACACACAGGCTGGCACTTGAGTGGCACTTGGACACTGCATCCCTGTCTGTGCAGGTGGACAGTGAGAGCTGATCACAGCAGCCCAAAGTGGACTGGGCACGTCTGATGATGCAAACACACACACACACACACACACACACACACACACACACACACACACACACACACTTCATATGCAACGTTGAGTGCATCGGTTTAACCACAGAAAACTGAAAAGTCAACTCAGTGAGACGTCAGCGAAAACAAGCCTGGATGTATTTCTCCTCTGTGAAAATGACTCCTCATACATTATTAATCTAAATCTTGGTGATGTAAAAGCCCATTGTTCTTCGCTTACAGTAAATAGCTTTTCATAATCCTTCAATTTCAGTTTTAGGTGCCTGATGTAACACTGAAATGTCAAAATTGATGACATAATATAGTTACATAAGGCCTAAAAAAGGAAAGTGTTCTGTTTGTATCGAGGCTGACTGCACTGTCAGACACTCGCTGCCTTTTCCTCCTGACAACTGCCATCTGTGTGCCAGCGTGTGTGTGTGTGTGTGTGTGTGTGTGTCATGCTGTTACGTTTGGAGTGTTATTTGATGTCAGGTCATTTCTTTTTTCCGCATGTTATCGTATGTATTATTTTATCATGTCTTATCAAAACATGGTCATCAATATCTTTTCATTGTGTCATGTCAGAGGTGGGTAGCAAGTTCTATAACTTGGGAGTCATTTAATTTTGAAAAGTCAACACTTTTACTCCTTTACATTTGGACCTTCTCTTTTGTAAAGCATGCTGTGACCTTGCTTTGTGAAAGATGCTATATTAAATAAACTTTACTTACTAACTATGTGTCTATAATTTTATGCACTTATACAGCGGACATTCCCTGCTGATCCCACGTCTGCCTCGGTTCACTCATGGCGAAGGCAGACTATATTACACCGGATTTTGTTAGACAATTAATGATAAAACATCACATTAAAAGTTCCTACTTAGCCTCAATATGCTAAATGTTTTTATAACGCTCACATCTCTTTGCATAGGAATGTTTTTAGCTGCTATACATATATACATGCCCTATAAACGTGTACTCTTATACATCTTGTTAGATGCTATGTGACTGTTTTAGGATTCAGGTGAATGTAAGTTACTAGCTTGTTTTGCTTGTTATTAAACGTCTGTTTTAAGTAGGTTAACAGACTGATTCTGAGCACCAGTAGAGAGATGTTCTTTGCTTGTCTTCCACATCTGCAACGAGACCTGAGACCACAGGTCTCACACCTGATTAAAGGGTGTCTGATAGGGACCGGGACTTGGGAGCATCTCTGTTGCCCCAAGCAATATTCATTCCCCTGTTGACTTACACCCTTATAGATATGGATGAAACTTGATTATTTAGGTGCATTAAATTGTTTCTGGTAACATTTTTTCACTTCACTTGGGTGATCCTCTGACTTCTCCTCTACTGCCTAATGTGTCTAATACTTTGGTTTTGTCTAAATACCTGCAAAACTAACGGCATTACCGTTGACATTAGCTGTACTTTGTTTAGCGCTAACTAGAAAATTAGCAAAAGTGCCAATTTACTAGTATAGGAGACAAATTCACTTATTGTTGTTCTTCAAATGTGGTGATTTGACTTGATATGAGATGATAATGTGATGTTTCACAACAAATAGACCATAAATGAATTGTGATGACACATTTGATGCCGTGTATGCCAGACCATGTCTCGATGACATGTTAGGCCATGAAATGTCATGTCTTGTTAGGTCAATACTGCGCTACTTCATCATCATACTGTGGCAGGACATTTTATTAAATACTATTATTTTGGGCAGAAAACTAAGAAAAAGACGGATGAAAGTGCAGAGAGAAACATTTAGGACTTGTGTGCCTTGCTCAAGGGCACTTCAGCAGAGATAGTGGACAATGGACATGAAATATGACTCATCCTCAACTGGAACACACTCAGCAGCTTTCTGGGTACAATCAGCCATGTGTGTGCAAACCTGTCTTTATATTTGCAAAGAAATGCTTGTGTCTCTAGTTATGCATGTGCTTGAGTGTGTGTGTGTTACCCTGAGGTGCTGTCTGTGTGCTGCTGGCTCACTCTCGGCCAGTTTCAAAGTGCTCTCAGCATCACTCAGCCACTCCTCCAATGCCTTCTGATCTGAAACAAACTTCTGCCACTTGGAGTTGCAATCCTGCCAACGTCTTGAAGCGCACACACACACACACACACACACACAGATTTCCATTCAAATGTGTGCACAAAATGATTAAAAATTCATGTCATCATCATTTAACATACACATATAAATCAGGAAGCTACATCCATCCTTCCACCTATTCATCCTTCCTCTCCCTCCACCCCTTGCTTACTTCGCCCTGTCCTGGTAGAGCTTGTTCAGTTTGTCCCAGTTGGTATTCAGAAGGGTGGCGGTCTCCTGGATCCTCCTGCCTTCCAGATGCCGAGCCCCAGACACCATCTCCTCTCTGCGGGCCAATGCTCCCTCCACTGGGCCTCGTAGCTTCTCAGTGCTTCCCTTCACTTCCTGTGTGTGTGTGTAGAGGTTATGGTTAAGGACACAGAAGGATGTGATTCAGGAGGAAAATGTGTTTTTAGGATTTTCATTATAACTCATTGACATGGCCACCAATTATAAGACATGAAAAGCTGCAAATTTCCATTGGCTATTTTGCTAATTTTATTTACAATCTTTTTGTCAGTTTCTCCTTGTAAAAAGTACAGTTGATTTTTTTTTCATGTTATAAAGACGTTTTCTTGTTCTTTCTTAAATTATTCTGCTTTTACAACAACATTTTCTTGTTATAGCAACAAATAAGTTTATATTGAAATCTCATTAAATCAGGGAAGGACACCAGGAATGACTCTCACCTACACAGTCTGCATAGTTAACTTTAGCTTATCATAAAAACTGGTAGCAGGTGGAAACAGCGAGCCTGGCTTTGTCTAAAAAAAAAAAATCCATCTATCAGTACCTTAACTTAAGTTCTACAGTTTTTAAAAAACTACTTCTTGTCCGGGAGCAGTGACTTGCTGCAGGTTCTCATGTACTCAGTCACTGCACCTGGCCAAGAAATAGTTTGGCACACAAACCCCTGTAAAACCACAACTTGTTGTTTTTTAAATGTTGTTTTCTGAAATTGATTAAATAAACAAGATATAAAACGTTAACTAGATTCTGGTAGATGGATGTTGTTACTTTTATAACCAGAGCCAGTCTAGCAGTTTCCACCTACTTCTAGTTTTTAAAGCTAATGTAACCATCTGTGCTGCGGTTTCATACTAACTCTGGTAGAAAGCAGTAACGTGTAGTGCACAAAATGTTAAACTATTTTTTAAAAAATGTGCATAAAGTTCAGCCTCTCTCTCATCAGCGTCAAGGCCCACTATCCAATCCCCTGTCGCTAAGCAGTGAAGACCTGATGGCCCTTCTATACCACATCTCTGAACCTATGGACATATGCTCTTTATGTTTCAGTGTGGGTAAATGTTATAAGGTCGCACATTCCCCCCAGCCATACAGAGGATGAACCAGTATAGATTGAGTCCTGGATGGAGACAAATTAATGCTAATAATTGTGTTTGTCATGTCTCATTCTGAGCATGTAATAAAACTTAAACCATATAAACCAGACAATGCCAATTCTTCTAGCCAGTGTAAGCTACAGTGGCTCTGTAATGTAGTACTGACTGCAGATTTTTCTCATTTTAACAACATATTGAAGTCTTGTACGTCATGGCTGCTGTACTTTTATTTCTAAGTAACAATCCACTGTATCATAAAAACCCAACATTTTTCTCCAAATGAGCAGCATTTGTGTATATTTCATTAAAAAAAAAAACAACCCCTCTGTAAATGACACTGTTCCTGATATTATTTCTTGAGAAATGTTTTCTGTGGTCTTCAGACAGAAACACTGAAGCAGTGCTGACCTTCAGGCAGTGCTCTTGCTGAGGCAGGTTATAATACGCCGCAGGCCAGTATTCAGGAGAGTTCAGCTTGAAGTCCGTCTCTGACACTGAACGCAGCAACGCCTGCAAGTCTGTTAGGTACTCCTGGACACCCACCCACGAACACACACATACACAGGAAGACGTATGCGCCAACACATACATGTTCACAATCACACAAAGTAGAGAGGCAGATCAGAAAAAGACACAAATATTATGACTTAATACAGATTGTTTTTCCCCGTATTTCATCATGCTTGTTAATTTTTGTAACCAAGCAACATATTAAAGCTTGCTTTAAGGGGGGAAAATATGATTTTCAACTGATTAAGAGACCAATCTGGGAGTTCATTTATTAAAGAAGTTAATTAGAGTCCACATTACAGGTCATTTTAAAAATTACATCTATAGAAGACATACCGTTTGCTTGAACAAAAGTGTATGTTTTTTGTCGTATATAACATAAAAATAAATAAATGACTTGATTTGTTTTAGATGATGAATTCTAAACTTTGATAAATGAGGCCCCAGATCGTTTCAAGGCTGCCAGACACCATGTGATCACTCACTGTGTCTAGAAAAACTCCTCTTCAAACACATTACTAATCCCTATTGTATATCATGATCATACTCAAGCTTGCGTCAACTCACTTTTAATGGATTTGAGCCTCTGGCTATGAGTCAACTCTTGAAACTGCAACTGAAATTCATTTTACATTTCCCCTGACCATGATACACAATACTATAACTGAGCATGGCAAATGGAGCTGCTTCTGCCACTGAAGCTGCCCTCCACAGTGCAGGGATGCTGGGGTATTAACACTCTGCTCTGTTCGTTTCACCTCATTGTTATGCTCCTGTCACCTGGGCAATCGCTCCTCCCGTTAAACGACACTTTTTAATTAACCCTAAACAAAACCCACACATTAGCGTTATTAGTAGCCATACAGCAAGTTAATGATTGCCGCTGGCCTTAAGTTAACAAATAAGCTCTGGGTTTTTCTGGTGTGACAGTAATAATGTCTATAACGGGTCGGATGGAGTGCACAAGCTGATTCACTCGCTGGTTGATGGGGTGAGCATCCTTTGCAGGGATATTAGTGTTCAATCTAGTGACACCCTCCTTTTTTTTAATCAGTAAAGACGCATACATTTGCTACTTCTGAATCATTAAAAGGCTACGTCTGTGATTTAGTATTGCACTTATGCTGACTTTTGTTCCCTAGTATGGCTCAGGCATCAAAACCTACATTTCCCATAGTGCAACTTTACAGCATCTTCCTTTAAACCTTTAAAATGCAACTCCATACCTCACTTTGTAACGCATGCCTTTTCGTTAAAATAGTCTCTCATTTCTACTCATCATGGCGAATAAACTGTAAAATTGGCGAAGTGCCCATTTAACTGCAATTTGCCCAGAAGGATATTCATTAAAGAAAGTTTCCCCCAACATATGACACATGTAGGTGTTATGAAGTGAAACAGAGGGCCAGAGATTTTAATGTCCCAGTTTCTCTGCTTACTATTAGTAGCCTACCGTATCTGCAGTGGAGCTCTGTCATACTGGGTTTCAATGGGGGTAAAAAACCTTTTTGGAATCATCATTAAAAATGAGAAATATACAGATATGTACACACTCTGACAAAAGCAACCATTTCTCTAACAAAATATATTCACTTTTAGCAAATCTAAATATGTAAAATAAGTTTTGGGGAGAAGGGTAATGGTGCAGAGATTAAAGGAAAGGCTCATCAGCATTGATGCTGCGACCTAGATGAGAGGATCACTGCCATGTTTTACATTTAAATCCAGAGCATGTAGCCAAATGAACAACTTGATTTTGTTTAGATAAAACAAATGAGATGTAACATGTTAATCTGAGGTCTTGTCAGGTGCATTTGTACTTTCAGACAGAGCTAGATCAGCTGATTCCCCTGCTCCCAGTCTTAAAGTTAAGTTCAGTGGTATCGATCTACTACTGGTCACTCCAGAACAAGTGAGATTTCTACCAATAAAACCACTGAGTGTACTAATAAGATAAAGGGTGTGTTTTAATGTTTATGAGTTACACTTTTCATTTGTAAGAAGAAAAATGTCGTATTTCGTTTTTCAAAAGTTCCAAAGTCTCATTTTAAGTTAAGGGTCTAAACACTTTTATAACCATCTTTTTGTTACTATCCCTCCACTGCAGCTAAACAAAGTCACTGTGTCTGGAGATACACAAAGACAAAGTATGGTATTTAATGGTACTAAAAAGAATTTGGAAAATACCAAATTGATTTGTTTAACTCTGATCGCTGACTTCTGTGACACAGAACTAGGATTGTGAATTTTGTCCCTATCTCTTCACAGCTAATATGAACAGGGGTAATGATTGCGGTGTGCAAGTGGGCGTTTGAGTTTTGTTTTATAAACATGTGAAATTATCCTTAGGTCTGGTTAAAGTTAGAGAAAGGTTGTGGTCATGCATCAAATATAATTTTGAAGAGTCAGACTCATTTCAGGACCTAATTCAGTCATATTAACCCAGTGTGACAGACTTCCACATGATTATCTCTCATTTGATAAATCACATTTAAAGTAAAGGCCCAACTACCAAGTACCTGCATTTAGTATACACACACACACACACACACACACACACACACACACACACACACACACACACACCTGCTCACACGTTTAATTTTTCATATGTAGCCTTTTTGACATTTTGTGCATGTGTTTTTGATTTCAATGTGAGCACTGACACGGGAGCAGAGCAGAACTAGATGACGAGAGGGAGAAGCTTAAAGTAACACGTTTTTGTCTCATACATTCTCAGCAATGAAACAATAAAACAGCCTTTTGCTGTGTGGACATTTGATTTAGTTCCTAGGTTAGTGGGTCAGTACTGACTGACTCTCAATTTCAACAGGAAGTCTGGCTCAAGCTGTTATTCTAGTCTTGTTTGGATGTCTTTGTCTAGACGGACAAATCTTTGCCTCCTGCCAGTAAACACAGATTCCTTTCCAGCATCTTAAAACTGAATCAGTGTAGGCGTGCAGTGTTTTCAATAGCCATTCTTCCAGCTAAACATATTCACATCTAATTTATTTGAAGCTTGAATTTGACTTTTGTCCATAAAAGGCTTCAACCAGCAAAGAATAGAAATCTTCTTAATAACTTGTGTCTACCGCTCTCGTGATCTGGGCTGCTGCTCTCTTTCTTCTAGACAACTTGGACTGAATACACATCTACTCTATCTGCATTTGGCTAATTTATCCTAATATACAGTCAGAGCCATTGCAGAGTCTGACTTTACAATATGCTGCATGTCTAGTATGCCGCAATGATTCACGTCTGCTCAGGCACTGAGAGGGGATGAAAATGAGTAAGGGTTCTATTTTGGTGCTGGCGTGCAACTAGGTGTGGCAAGGAACGCAGCGAGGTGGCATTTTCCTGGGCTGCGCTGAGGCTATTTCTTCATCTTAATCTGTTTGGTATTTTGAAGGCTACTGTAAATCCAGAAGCATACTGCAAGTTCGACCAAGAATGAGCGCTCTTTGCTGCCGCCTTCTTGGAGCAAGTCAACAGCTCAGCATACAGAATGCCCCTGTGTCCTCATTCATGTTCAAATCTCACTTAATTAAACTTAAATACAAAAAACAAACCTGTAGACCCCATTTTTAAAGTCCTCCTCCACTAAAAAATGTGTTTTGCTTATTGTTACTTGACTGTGCTGTGTGAGCTTCACTGTAGAAAACGTATGTGCAGTTTGTTTGTACATTCATCTGCTGAAAGAGAAAAGTTTATCTGTGCTCACCTTAAATCTCAGTTTAATTTGTGACATCACAACTAGTCTGTCAGCAAATCCAGAACCAGTATACAAGTACACAAGCGTGATGAGGAAAGTTAAAACCTCCAGTGCACATACAAATGGGATGAAAGCAGCCATTAACGTCACACTTACTAACTGTGCTGTGGCGCCAAGTTTATAAAAACAGACCCCTAAATATTCAACATCTGTCTAATATTCAAGTTTTTCCACGTTTACAAAATCCACATGTAGGTGGTGAGTCAACTTCTCTTCCTTCCTTTGAGATCTCATTGGTTCGATATCAGATCTATAAAAGGATTAAATAGATTCCCTTCAAAATGTCACATAATAAAATAAAATCTGCCTCTATTATGACCATTCACTATATTTACCTCTAATTGCAACAGCATTGTGTCACATTATACAGAGGTGTAATCCCTTTAACCATAGCAATATTACATTTTATAGGGAAATACTGTCTTTGGTTGTATCTCTCTACAAAGATGTCAGAGGTCAAGTTCAACAACACCCCTGAAGCTAGGAGGTATTGAGTGATCTATTCCTGGATACTGTGTGTGGACACACATGCTTATAACACAAACTCTAAAACCTCACAATTTAACGTTTTCATGATACACAGGACAACAAGTGAAATGCATGTATGTTGCATAAGTTTTGGGGCTGTAAAGTTGCACCAGCTTGGAGATCATGGTGAATGAAAGGCCCCAAATACTGCATAACAGAGCAATGGACTGAGGTACCTAAACAGCAAGGCATCGATGAGAAACTGTGTTCAGTCTGTGGTCATCTGGAAAATAAAGATGAAAATGACTCTAAATACGTGCTTAAGATTCCTCTCAGTGCGCCGGAAGAAATGCATTAATGGAAGTCTGAAATCTCATAGTTCAGATGTGTATTTGTCCAAGTTCGACAGCTGACACATGTGGTGTATGTGCATGTGGTTGATTCACGTGATTTGACTGACAAGATACATACATCTTCAGTGATTGGCAGATCAGGGAACTGCGAGGGTGTAATGTGATTGGTCGGCAGGGGGGGGGGCAAGCAGTTACACAGAGCAAGACAGAACAACCAAAGAATTTAGACATGTGAGCATGCTTCACATGTACACATAAGACATGTAAATGAGAATGCAGCAAAGAAAAACAAAAAAAGCAACTCAGATTTTATTTTTGGAGGAAACTAATTGTGATTTACAGTAGATTTAATGCAACTACCTGGCTAAAATTACTGAATATATTTCAAAAGATTAGACTTTCCGAGATAGGGAGAATTAAATGTACATGATTTAAATTCCTTAATATTTATTATTACTAAAATGAAATCAGGTCTTTTAATTTGAAGTTTCATTCTTTTGGGGTTATGGATTGAGCTTCATATTATAATTTCTCATTGTTAACAAATCCCATCTGCAGAGCCAAACCAACAATGTACCCTATTAACAAATATTTTGTATGTATGCAAAGCCTTATATTTCTTATTCTAAACTATTTAAAACACATCAGTGAGCCTTACTGTTGCACTGGGTGACATGTTACTTTGATTACCGTGAACACACACTGTAGTTTATTTTGACTCAGTCCCACATACATCGTCCTGCTGCCCCAAATACTCACTACAGCAACAAATGTGGATTCATCCACCACTGAAAATAGTCCTCAAGAGATGCACTATTTCCTCTTGTTTGAGTATCATTTGACAGAATCTACAGCGATTAGCTCCTTGAGGTGATGACTATGATTATGTATGTGTGAGTTACATCTTCAGTGGGAACCAATACGAGGTGCAAAGTTGAGGAGTCAGATGCTATTAAGAGAGGGACCAACATGCTATTGATTTTAGTCTTTTCATGGGATTTGTTGACTGAGACATTTGTTGGTACTTTTAGATAAATGTCCACTGTAACTCATTTAATTCCAGTGTATTTTCCTGCATTTTCAGAAATATGCTTATTTGCCAATCGATAAAAAAAGACATCTCTCTTAAATCTGTATGCTAACGGTGGTGCTAACTAGCATCATCCAAACTGTAACAAACAGCATCATAGTTAGCACCACATATACCTATGTTGCTAACTAACATCAAAGTTAGCTCTGTCGTTAGCTAATCAGCTCAGAAGTGAAATTCTCCAGAGAATTAGAATAAACCTTGTTTGTTGAAACATTTTTATTTTTTCTTTAATCTAATTAAAATCCAAACTTTCACTTTGTTGTGTGGATTTAGGATTGCATAATTAATTGTTAACGGGAATGTCATGGCTACCGCAGTTTGCACACCACATTTTGAAGGTGATTAATTTCACATAGCTGTTATTAGAAGCTTTTAATGAACATTTCATGCTAATAGTTAGTGAAAAAGAGTTATACCTACTTAGAGAGATTCACACAAATACTACTGCTATCTAAGCTCTTAGAGGTTGAGAGCTTAGATAGTAGTAGTATTGTGTAGAAGTATTAGTATAGTATTCTCTGTTAGTACCGTAGATATAGAAGTTGTGCCTACTGAAACTCACACATTGTCTTTTGAAGGGTATGAACTTGCCCTCCACCTCAACCCAGCGCTTGTTGAGCTGGAGTTGGCGGGGCTCCACTAGAGTGGCCGCTCCAGCTTCTGAGAGCTGATTGGCTAAGCCCTGCACCTCCTTAAGCTCCTCCTTCTTCTTGTCGAACTCTGAGCCAATTTCCTATTGGACGAAATCAACCAGGACGTCATTTGCTATTGGCTGGGCCCGGGTGGGGTAAGCACAGAGAGGCATGTGGATGTACTTGAATAAAAACACATTCACACACACACACACACACACACACTGTGACAATTAATATATATTAAAAATAATATAACACATTCATTTACTCACTCCAACAGCACACACTCCAACAAAGACGCAATACAACAATAAAAGGGACAAGATATCATGTTTGTCAGTGTCAAACACAAGAAATTTATATTGTATATTGATATTATATTAAACAATCCATATAAAATAATATAATATAATACACTGAGAAGTAGTACAATAAATATAAGTAATACATAATACAGAGGTGTAAGTGCAGTGTGTGAACTGGAGGTGAAAAGAAGCAGAGAACTGCATGGGAAGACAGATAGATGAGCAGACAGACAAGAAAGACAGGCAGTGAGCAATCTCGGCTGTGGCAATGACAGGTGAGTCTGAGGTGAGCGAGTCAGACGTCTGCTTAGCGAAATGTCATAGTGATCATCTGAAAATGAAAGACACACATAAAAAGTCAGGGTGGGTGCAGAAAAACAGGTGAAGTCCAGGGTTTCTCCATCACAAGGTTTCCCACATGTGCACATTCAAAATGGACACGTTTTGCTGCGTCTGTATGTAGCATTGACATAAATCAATATATTATTATCATATTAATGTGGATATCTTGGTAAAATACCTGCATACTAACTGGTAGCATTCTCAGAATTGTTCATAACACACTTTAAAGGTACCATATGTAAAAATGTAAAGCAATTTAAATGTATTAAATGCTTTTTATTGTCAATGTGTGAACGGGTTGTAATATAACTTAAACAACGAGACCTTCCTCGACTTTCTCAGTTGCCTGTGGACTAATTTCTGTGTAGGCTAAAGGACTCAGGATGTTTTTTTCCTGGAAAATCCAAAGGATATGATGTTTATCACCGCTCAAAAGTGCCTTCTTTTCCGCTCCTCCGCAGCGCCAACACTAGCTAACATTACATTAGAATTGGAGTCCGCTAACATCAACAAATGACTTTCACCAACCACAACACAGAGTCCAACACAAAGTTCAAACTCAAAGATAACATTACTGCAAAGCAATTGCTAACTCGGATGAACTGCCAGCTAGCTAGCCAAATACTGTCGTGGGTGGATAACTTCAGCTAGTCTCGCTGGTAGATTGACTGTTTGTAGCTTGCCCGTTGGCTGATGCAGCGGGGCGGGCCGGCGACGGATACATGTGGCGTGGCTTGGTTACAGCTAACCTTAGCTCGCTTACTCGCTAGGTTTATTGCTAGCAAAATACTGATCTGAGTGCATAATCAAATTGAGCTGATGACGCATCTCTCTTGCTCGCTCTCTTATGTCCAAGCTGGGTTAGTTTAGCTCTTATGCCTGCTCTCTTCGTAGGGCGATGGCACCCCTTACAGCAGCGTTTGGTCCAAATGACACTTAATTCAATCCCTGCGCTTCCTTTTCCGATGTTGATGAGTGAATTTCTGTCGTATAACTGACAATTGCTTTAGCCGAGAGCGATGCAAGGCATGGGCGGCCAACTAGCTTCTGTAACCTAAGCTAAGCTGGGGTTAGCCAGCTGGCTGTGGCTTTGTGGCGTGGGTCTGGCGTTGATTTGTTGCTTTGGCTGATGGGGTGATTTGCAAACGGCAAGCTAGTCAGTAACATGGAGTCAATTGTCCTAATAAACTACAGGAACATTACAGACAGTAATGTTGCTGAACTTCAGTGCGAGTGCTGACTGCAGCTCAGTTAACACCGGTGTCATTAATGACAAGGGTTAAGTGTAAAGTAACACTATTAATTACACCCTCAAAGTAGTAGTACGCTGATATTACTAAACACGAGTTTGACAAACAAATTCCTAACTTAAGGTCTTACTAGATTTCCTCCAGAGCTCAGTTTTGCTGATGTTTTACAGTATTAAGTGAAGAGAATAATAATATATCTGTCTCACAAATAATTTGGTAATGATGTATTGATTTTAAAATGTTACACACAACACAGTTTACTACTCAGGGTTCACCAAAAAAAAAAAAGTCCCAAATAAAAGCTGTTGTTTTTTTTTTACTGGGGAGCTATGAGGAATTTCCTTGAACAAGTCCTCTTTCCAAGTGAATGAAATTGCAAAAGCCTTGACACTACCTCTTCGTCCAAAAGCACATGAAGAGGAAGAGGACAGGTGAGAAATAAAGGAATGAGAAGACACAGAAAGTGTGAGACAGGGAGTGTGAGATGAAAAGCTGGATGATGATGATGAAGACATAGACAAGTAGGCTCAGTTTGGTATCAAGCTTCATGGTTATTTCTTCACATGGGAGAAAAAAAGACATAAGGTATTTGTATAAATGCTTGTGTGTGATTATGCATGTGTGTGTGCATGTGTTGTCACCTTGACCCTCTCTCCTTCAGGGGGGTCAGGCAGTTGGTCCACGCTGCGTTGGATGTCGTCGAGCCAGGCCAGCAGGTCATGGGACTTCCTCCTGTACTGGTACCACTGGGGTGCGATGGCCAACGCCTTCCTGTTCCTCAGCACACGCAGGTCCTGCACACAAATACACACACACAGTGGCAGTAATCACAGGAACGTTCTGGACATCGCAGTAACATGTCAGAGACACCCTGCAGAAATCAAAAAAGCCTTGGGATGCTGACTGCAGGCTACACGATCCCCCAGCAAGAGGGACGGCTAGGGATTTACGGGCTACTTGTACTTGGGCTCCTGATTCAAACAGATTCAATTTATGTAAGGCCCAATGCGAACGTCCCCCCCTCATGCACTCAGACTTTGATGAGTGCTCCAGCTTAGTCTATGAAAGCTCTAGGCTGTCACATTGTGAAGTTGGCAAGTGTTTGACTTTTGATTTTGACTCTTTTTCTGTTCAGAAATGCACTCATTTGTTTTCTGGCAGAGTTAGACGAAAAGATAGAAGCCCATTAAATATACGGCTTCAGCCAGCAGCCAGATAGCTTAGCAAGATAACTGGAAACAAGGGGGGAAACAGCTAGCCAGGCTCTATCCGAATGCAACAAGATGCCCTTAACAACAGGTAAAGCTCACTAATTAATGCATGATATCTTGCTTGTTTGATCTGAACAAGTGTAAAAACAACATTTCACTTTTTTTCTTTTTTTTTTTTTTACAAAGGGTTATGTGCTGGACTTTTTCTTGGCTCTGAGCAGTTGCCAAGCAACAACAGGAAACTCCAGGAAGTTACTGGTCGCAGCCAAGACCAGCAAATTATCATTTTTATACTTCTGCAAAGAAAATTCAATATATATTAATCAGTGAGCTTTGGATGTGTTGTTGGGTGGAATTCTTTTACTTAAAGGACAGAGCCAAGTTAGCAGGTTCCCCTGTTTCCAGTATCCAGTCTTTGTGCTAAGCCTAGATAACCTCACCTCACCTGGCTCTGTCGTCATGCTTAATGCACAGACAAGAGAGTGGTATTGATCTTCTGTCTCCCGGCATGAAAGTGACTAAGCGTATGCACCAAAACGCCAAACTATTCCTTCAAGGAAACAACCCACAATCCTCTGTGGTTATAAACACACACGTCGGTAACCAGCAGTTTGTATGTATGTCTTATGATGACATGTTGAGTCGGTCTAATAGCACTGTTTTACTGGGCTTTCTTCATCCTTTGGCTGCAGCTGTTTGGGACCCTGCTATTGTCGGTTGTAATAAAACATTTTAAAACCAGCCTTCTGGCCATGACTTCCTCCCCTAAACCTCCAATTAGTCTTCCAGCTTTAGGATATGAAAACAGGTATTTCTCTTTCTTGCTTCACTTGTCTGTTTCACTCTGATAATGTGTGTGTGTATGTTACCTTGACGGTGTTGTACTTGCTGTTGAGCTGGTTGTGTTTCAGTCTGATCTGCTCTCTCTTGTCCTGATCCGGGGCTCTCTTCTGTAGATTCTCTCCTTTCAACAGTAACTCCTTCACTGCACCTTCTTCACAGTCCTACACAGCACAAACATTGTTTACAAGTGAACACATACTATAAAGGGAAATCAGTCCTCGTTTGTGTGTGTGTGTTTGTTTGAAACCTTGTCCTCCTGGAAGTCCTCCTCCTTTAGGTTTTCCCCCTGCTTAACTTCCTCTTCCAGGAGCTCCAGCCAGATTTGTGCTTCACTGTGGTATTGCTCTAGCTCCTTAGCTGATGCTGCCGTCTGCCACACACACACACACGGGCACATGGCAAAGATGCACAGACACAGAGACACACGAGGAAAGGAAGATTATTAGTGGCCAAGAGGAAGTAAATTTACTCTGAGAGGCTGGAACAGATTTAGAGTTTGAAGTAAATTTAGTGTGAGAGTTTGAAGTCTGTTAAGTGAGGGTTTAAAGTACATTTAGCAGGAGAGTTTGTAGTCCATTTAGTGAGACTTTGAAGCCAATTTAGGGATAGCTTGGAGTAAATTTACTGAGCTGGAGTCTGTTTGGGGAGAGCTTGAAGTAAATATATGGGGATAGGTGGATTACAGTATTTAAAGTGCTTTACAGTTGCAACGGTCTACAAGTCAAAATAAGTACTGCATTAAAACTGTATATCTTTAACCTTTTATTCAATTGTATTGAACTGTGTGTTGTTACTACTTTGTCCTTCTTCCCTACCAGTCCAGAGGCAATGCGTTGGGAGATGGTGTCAAATCTCTGGTTGAGCTGCTCCACTTTAGGTCCCACCTGGGCCTGGCAGTTCTCTCCCCGGGTGGACATGAGCTCCTGGGCCAGAGCCCTCACCTCTTCCATCTTACCCTTCGTCAACTCCAGCTCTGCACGCAAAACCTGCAGGAAAAACAAACACACATACAAGCTTGAGAGCTGCATCTGATTTCAAATAATGTCAAATTTAAGATCGAGGAGGCACGGTTTAAAGTTCATTGTTCATCGAATTGTTAAATCTTATCTAATCTTTGTTAAAAATACCGCAGATTTTTTTGTTCAATTGAAATATTTTACATCCTTAATCTACAGGATTTTTACTCACATTTTTTTGTTGGCTTCACAAAGTCATAAAGAAATTTAAGTGCCCAGAATTAAAAAGATATATTCGGGTTGTTCATGTTCAGTTATTTTAGGGAATTTAAGCATTTAAGCCAAGTAAAAAATTTAAGCGGTAAATTCCAATTTGTAATCAGAAAAGATAGTTTTAATTAAAAAGTAAACGTTTTAATGCTATAAATTTAGTGGTACATTTGTTGTTCTTGTTCTTCTTTTGTTGTTAAATGTCCCAATTAGATATTCAGCTGCTTATAAAATTGTTTCAAATAATTATAGGCTCTTGGCTTCCACATGGTGCTGGTATCCAGTAAAACTCAATCATAAAAATACAATAAATACAAATGAACAAAAATTGCCTCTCTCCTTTTGTTATCTACAAAACATGTTTTCCATTCACTTTATTCCACTGAATAAAATGATATCAACCCTGCATTTAATAATAGTGTAGAGTCAACAATCACTGCCTCCCATAGGGCGCTAACAAACGAATAAGTATGTGTTAATGATTTATCACTCTGTCTCACAGCTAATAACAACAGGATTATTCTCTGTATTTTCAAATAACACAGTATTTTTTTCCACAAAATCGATCTCCCTCAAATGTAATCTACAAACAGATAAGTAGAGAAAAAACACCAAGAAACATTTAAGCTATAAATGAAAAACAATATACATAAAGACAGACGTTACAACCTTAAGCACAGCGTCGTTGGGTCCCTGGCTGTCTATCTCGTCCATCTTTTTCTCTGCTCCGTCGATCCATCCGTTCACTTCCTCTATCTCTCCATCTAACTTCTGCATCTGCCGCTGGTAGTCCTGAGAGAGAGGATAGAGAGAGGGAGGTATTCATTTAATTTGAAGCTGCAAACAGTGACACTGCAAATGAGTTATTTTTAGAGATTTGGGCATATTTTTAGCACTGATAAGACAGATAAATCGGTATCATATTAAAATTCTATTTCTGTCTCTAACCAGCAGCAGGTTGAGCCATTCTTCCGCTCTGGATGTGACTGCGATCCAGTTGCAGCGCAGCAGGCTGACTTTGTCGTCCACCAGGCCCCCGTGGCCCCGCAGCACCGCCTTGAGGGCCTCGGCGAGGTCCACCACGGCCTGCAGCTGCGGCTCACGCCTCTCTGTCTCCCCGTGGATGGACTGGGAGGATGAAGAAAAGGGCCCAAGAGAAGAGGAAAGAAACAACGAGATTACAGATTGAATGTTACATACATTTTTTGCATGTTGCTATATGAGAGTCTGGGTACTTGTGGGCCTTCTTTAATCATTCGTATTGATGAACCCAAAAAGACTTATCAAGTCTGCAGCTCCTCTCAGCCCAGCCGAGTTTCAGCCTGCCACAGACACAGTCAGCACCTGGCTGGTGAACATAGTGGAGCATTGAACAGCTAAAGAGACAGATCTCTTTCTCAGGAGTTGGTAGGGACCAAAATAGAGCCAAAGTGAGATTAGACTGGACACAAGCTTGACTCTGAATGAATGCTAATGTTGCTCTGTTTTGCTAACACGTTAGCCATTCTAGTTTTGTAAAGTGAATATGTTAGTGTTGTGTTTGTTCCTGCTGCCTCCTAATGCAGCTTTAAAGAGGCAGCACACCTCAGCAGGCCCACTTTTATGTGATTTTTTTAATAGGTGAGATTTAATTAAATAGGTGATCTGTGATGAAATGAAATGTACTTAAGTTAGATACCAGAGGAACCCATAACAGTAACCATAAGATTAATTTGTTCATATTGAATGTGTTTATACTACATTGTTGAACAATTAACTTTACTGCATTGTAGTTATGAGCAATATGTGTTCTTGTTGACCTTTTCGGCTTTCAATTTTAGTCCTGTTGGGCTCTCATACAATGTATGTGAGTAGAGAGGGGCAGGATGGAGTCCATTTGAGTTGTTTCTCTTGAGTTTTTTGAGAGTTGTACTTCCCCCATGTCTTTCTTTTCGCCATTATTTTTGATTGCAAATGAACGGCTGCCTGTTTTTCACTCTGATCCCAGAGTTCTGTTTTGTCCTCTTTACCATTATCACAAATACTAACAATACTCAACAAAGGTGTCTGGCCAAACTCACACCACATTATATGTGTGTGTCATACCTGTGCCCATGTCACTTCAGCCTCTAGGTCGCTGGGCATACCGTCCACAGCAGAGCGCCTGGTCAGCTCAGCGTCAGTGGCGGCGAGCCACTCTGTCAGCCCGTTCAGCTCCTTTCGCAGCTTCCTTGACAACTTCAGACTTTTCTCCAGCTCCAGTTTACTCTCAGTTACCTACACACACATAAAAAATGACATATCCATATGTCTAAACCTGACTTGTATGATCCTGTGTTTAACTTTGTGTTTGTGTGAGTCCTAACCTGTGACCCTAGCTGGTTGTAGAGCAGTTTGAGGGCGGTCACGCGGTCGTCCAGCTCCTTGGGCTGCTCAGTCTGCTGCTTCTGGACGATCTGTCTGCCTGTTTTTATCACCGTCTCCACCTCCCCTTTCACTTCACTCAGCACCTTGTACAACTTCTGTTAGACACAAACAGACAGCAGGCGCTTAGCATAGGATCAATCCATCCATCTACCTGCCACTGGGACGCGATTACCCACCATGCACTGCTCCAGCTGTGACTGCACCACATCCTGCTCCACACTGCCGATATCCAGCATCCCCACCTGGTTTTTGACCCCAGCGAGCACGTGCTCACATTCGGCCAGCCGAGCATCGAAGTTGGCCGGCTTCTGGAAGAGACGGAACTTGGTCCACACGTCTGTGAGCATTTTCTGTGAAAAGACACAAAGATAGTACACACATGCTGGTGTGCAGTAGCTATAGAGACAGAAACATCCTTCATGTATTGCGTGTCCACTTGCCCAGATCAACTCACTGGCAGAAGATCACACTCAAATCTCTCCTGTGTACGTTACGCACAGCTGGCACAATGTGGATTCATTCGTTATTTCATCTTCTGACAAGACACCAGGAATATGCCTTGTGTGCTTTCTACACACTGACTAACACATCTCCAAACAC
Source organism: Lepomis gibbosus (assembly GCA_029875015.1). Lineage (NCBI taxonomy): Eukaryota > Metazoa > Chordata > Actinopteri > Centrarchiformes > Centrarchidae > Lepomis > Lepomis gibbosus. The sequence continues at coordinate 44,683 of JAPMOB010252307.1, forward strand.
AGTTTTGAATTTGTTAGTTTAATCATATGACTGTCTGAGGACATCTTTCCCCATTGGATAAACAACAACTGATGTTTTCTATTTGGATTAGTTTATGGGTATTGGTTATTAATGAGGAGGTAGAGGAGTAGCAGAATCCACACCTCTGGCTTTAATTTATTTTCAGATTTGTAGTAATCCACCCCAGCCGACGCTTGAATCAAGTGACATCCCTTGAGCACATTTATCAGACTTCACACAGAGTAAAATGTGTTTTCAAATGTGCAATAGTGGAAAATCAGTGGAGCTCACCTTTAATTTTTGAAACTCCCACTGACAAAGTATGACTGATGGTTTCCAGGGGTGTTTAATTAAGGGGTTCAAGATCCACAGAGACCCCTCTATATGTCACACACACTATGAATACCTCTCTCTGCAGGTGTGTATGCGTGTACCTGGGTAAGGTCTATCTGTCCCATGATCCTATCGGATGGGTCTTTGGTTTGGTTCTTCTTCCTCAAGTCCTCCAGGGTCGCATCATGGCCACTCAACTCAGTTTGGATTTTCTGTTATACACACACACACACACACACACACACGTCTTTAAATAAATGTCACATTAAAATGAATGACAGCTAAAGTCTTATCTTTATCTTAAAGCAAATAAACTTTAGTGATTGGGAGTGTACCTCTCACTGTTGACCACAAGGGGGCAGGAGGCATCAAGAAGAGAGGAGGGGGTGCTCAAAAGCTTTAATAACTTTTAGCTCTCTCTCTCTTTCTCTCTCTCTCTCACACACACACACACACATTCTCACTTGGCTTCTGTCACCACTCTCCCTTTTTAAATACCAAGTGCCCTGTAATCAGATATGCTCATCCACACCACTCTAATCCAATCATTCTCTCATCCTCCAGTGTGTGAGGGCGAGAGAGAAATGTCATCCTTTGCACCGGTGGTCTAGAGCGCACGCAGAGGTACTCTCTCCGTCCCCTCACTCTACACACACACACATACACACACTCTGTCACGTTTCCATCACTCATTCTGTTATTGTGAGCCATTATTTCATGAGCTATTGTCTGATTTGCCTGGTAGGTGTGTAGCTATGTGTGTGTGTGTGTCTGTTAGAAAGAGGGACAAGGAAATATGTAGAATGAGTTGATTTTTTGAAGGAGAGACAAAAAGACAGAGACAGGGTGTAAGTGTTTGCTCCCCCTGTCTGAGTCCAAAGCAGCTCAAGGTGTAATTAGGACTACAGAGGAAGAAAGAGCGTTTTCCATTCTCTCTCGGGTTCCTTTGCACGCACAACACACACATACGCACACACAGAATAAGTGTATTTCTAGTCTCCTGTCCTTCTCTTCTCTCTTCTATCTGTCCACACAGCTGTCTCTCTTGATGATTCAATGTTTCAATCTCACATGGCCACGAGTCAACTAAATCATCCAATTATTGATGACAAGTTAGCAACTTTATTTTCAAATAGCAGTACTTTGGTCTAATCAATTCTGGTTTCACTGTCAAAACCAGATGGTACAAAAACACTTAATGCCAAACTGTGGATCATTTCACAACATTTAGAAGAAATATGATAATGACATGTTTTTTCAACAAATATGCACGAGTAAAATTAAATAAAATCTTTTCTCAATCTTTTTTCTGCAACAAAATAAACATCTTAATAGAAAAATGAAGTGCTGATTCGTTCGTGATTCATTAAATCAAACATTAAGTGGACATTTGTTATATTTCTATCGACTAAAGTTCGATAATTATTGTTATTTTTTTTATCACCCAGCCCTTTTTGCACCTAGTCAGGTCCGGTTAGTTGGCCCCACTGGATAGGTACAGCAAAAGTATCAGTGATATCACTTACAGAAGCGACTTGATCCAGTTGCAATCAACAGGTGCAGTTATGCATAGATCTCGGCATATCATGTCCATATTTCTCTCTTTTGTCATCTCAACAAGTTTTGTTTGCAGAGTATGATCTTTTCAGACTGAGCAAATTACAAAACTCATAATTTGAAAAAACTGGTGTGGTTAGTTCAAACAAAATCAAAATATTGTCAACCTCTAAAATAAGAAGTAAAATAATATTGTAGGTATAATGGCCCGCCTTTGATTCTTGTAAGTTCTTAAACGCAAACACAGATACACACTGATGGCTACCTGAGCCTCCTGCGGTATCTGCTGGGCATCGATGTGGTCGGTCAGGTAAGCAGTGAGGTGGCGGTCGGTGTTGGCCAGAGACTCCTGGAGCTGCCTCAGCGCCTTGTCATTCTCCTGGGCCCACTGGACGCTCTTCTCCAGCTCCTTCTGCCTGAGCACCGCCTGGGAAAAACACGCAAAACACAAGAAGTACAATATAATTAGAGGGAACAGCTTACGGGAAACATCAATTGATGTTTGCATTCATACATTCAGTTTTCCAAGTCATGTATATAAAAGCAACTTCCCATAACAATAACTGTAATAACCTCCTAGAAAATCTGGGTAAGGTACCCATGAGATTCATGAGATGTATCTTTAAAAAATCCTCAGGGGGAGCTTGGTATATTTAATCCACATATTTAAACCTGTTATCTTGTTTAGTGTTTGTTTTTGCATTGAGTGTATAAAAAGCCAGTGCTGAGTATCACATCTATTGCGCTGAAACTAGGCCAATTAAGTTAAAGATGATTTTGACTCTAAATCAAGTGACAAGCTATTCTTTTTTTTTTTTTGCTGTTAATTTTTTTTACTGATGGTGTAAATTTTAAACAAGAACACAGCAAAACTTTCAACTATTTTCTCTAAGTCTGGCATTTATTCTAGATTTTTAACTCATGTGCAGTGCCAAATCCACAAACAATGGATCCTACTAATATAATGTGTTTATCCAAAGCCTGATATATCTTTTTCCTCTGTTCCATAGAGCATCATTGTTGTCCAGAAACTATTAAAAACACATCAGTGAACCACACTATTGCACTGGGTGACATATTCCTTCATTATCTTGAACGCACACTGTGGTTTATTTTGACTCAGTCCCACATACGCCGTCCTGCTGCCCCAAATACTCACTAGAGCACCAAATGCGGGTTCGTCGTCCACTTAAAATAGTCCCCAACATATCCTCCAGTTTGAGAAACGTTTGCTAAAGACTATATTGACCAGCTGTTTTAGGTAATTATTGAACTTAAAAACCCCAACAACTATATATTTCTGAGTCAGTTATAAAGATTTACATATTTAAAAGCTTGAATTGACATAGTGGCTATTTGCAGGGCTAGCTGGTGCGCTAACCCAGTAGCCAGCGGGGACTTGTTAGCACTAGTCAGTAACAATGGTTGTATTTTCTCTGTACTCTGTTGTTAACACCAGCCGTGGCATTTTGTATCCAAGTACATAATTTCATTCAATATTTAACTGAAGAAGGAAAAAGCTTCATGCAGCTAACAGGCTAGTTAACGGCTTGCTATCTGTTTGTGAGCCTATTAGCTTAGTCATTAACAGGGCAATACATTCATATCGCTGTCTCATAATTATCTACAAACTATTCCTCTTTTTGTGGATGAGTTTATACTCCAATTTGATAGAAAGATTAAATAAAAGTTAATGCAGCAACGCAGCTAATAAGCTACAATAGCTTTCCTTCCATCAGGTGAATTCACTAATTGCGGCGCTGCCATTGAAATGAATTAATTTAGCTGCAAATTTTCATTCATTTAAAAAGCTAGTTTGACAAAGTTTTTACCTTTTAAAACTAAAAGCTGTTCATTTTCTAGCAAATGCAGACAATGACGACTTAAATGCACAAAAACACACACACACAAGCCTCCCTATGTGTACCTACTAACAAGCACACAAGACAGAACTACACACACCCCCTCCACACAATCTCCCCCTACATGTACCCTCTTGAATGAAGGACTCCGGAGTTTCTTTTTCATGTTGTCTCTGAGTGACCGACCTCATCAAGTCCGCAGTCGTTACAAACCACACCGATAACCACTGATCTTCTGATGCCTGTTGTCAGTGAAGTGTCAGGCGCCTGGCATCTACTGAAGTGTTTCCTTTCTCCCTTTCCCCTGATAACTGCCTACAAGATTAACTAAAAAATTGTCCTATTACATCATAAACCTGCGTTACACATAGAGTGAGAGTGAATGTATGTTGTTCCAGGTGAGGACGCTAATCCCATAGAGAAGGATAATGCCTCTAAGTATAGCCCTGAGTCTGAGTAACCCTTGTGTCACACACGCTCACACACAGTGCTCTTCATGGGTTTTTTCTCGCTTCCATGTCTTAGTTGATAATGTATGAAATGAGAATTTGAGTCAGATTAAATATTTAGAAAAACATTGATAACAACCTTCCCTGTGGCGATACTCCATTTCCCTGGCAATTGTCGGCTCATGAATACATATTCTCATTAAACACTCAGTTTTTCCCTTTTTATTTATTTCTCTCTCCCTCACACTCACGCACACACACAGGCATGTAGTCACAAATGCTGTGATTGTGAACAAGAGAGACAGAGGATCACTGTTTGCTTAACTGCCTCGTGCTGGAAACGCCGTCGGCAAAGCGCAAGCAGCGTTCTTCGCACCACACTTCCTCTTATTGGTTTTCAGCCGTTACAAGAAGCTGAAATTAAAATGGCAAACACGCCTCTTTGATCTGAAGAAGTGCAGAAGGAAATGTGAAACAACATTTCTTACATGCGCGGGCTGGCTTTATCTCAACACGAGTTTTAAAGTGGGACATCGATATAATGAGATTATATACTTATTCTACTGTCTCTGCAGTTACTTGAACCCCTGCACTCCTTAGAACTTGGCTCCATCTGATGCTGGAGAAGTGTTGACATTCAGTTATTTGACTCTTGCACTTTTAATACTTTTCTTTGGATAAGAAGTAGGAACAAGATAAGACAGATTTGCTTGATGTGAATTACATCTACAATTTCTTAGTCATGTTGTAGAAGCAATCAAAAAAGAAGGGGTGAGGCTTTATTCTGGTGAGGGTTACTGGTCCAATTTCCAACAGCGTTTGCAAAGTAATGGACTAATATTATATTTGAAGATACTTTATTAAAGATACCCTGTGGAGTTTTTTTTTCTAACAAAGCAAAGTTCTTTATAGTCTCTCAAAAATGTTGTTTATGCATTTCAATGCAACATTGTAATATAAAACTTCCAATTTTCACTACTACTTTCACTACTGCTATGAGTCTTTGTCTTCTTTAATTTTTTTCCGTGTTTCTTGACACACCCGTGGAATAGCATAAAACCATGTATGTTTCAAACGAGGACGCACAGACTACACTAATAAGGAAGGACCCACTGTTAAAAACATTGCTTCACAGCACAGCTAGTGGTAAAAACAACACAGGGTAGCTTTAAATCTCATGTTTTTCTCGTTTTGTTTCTTCCTCTTTAGAGTTAATTAAAACACAACTTGCAACGATGCATTTTTCTTGGAACAAAACAAACCACTATTTTTTATTTTTTTATTTTAGAGACTTTTTTGAATCATCGGGCAACTACATAAGCATAGGTATTGAACCTTAAAACTCTTTTGGTACAAAGCACAATGCACCGAGTACCGTCAAAAACTGTCAAGACAGCAAGATGCTTGACACCAGACATGTCTGGTCTAGTTTCAATCATGATTACTCATTCTTAGATGGAAAGTTACTGTTCTAAATTTGGAGGGTTGAGGATTATTGTTATTTTGGCAATTTTTTTTTATATGGCTGCTTGTGTTCTAGAAAGCATTTCACATTTGTTTTGTTGTCAGCACCAAAAAGGTATCGTACATGCACTAGTATTAAACATTTTACTTTTGTAAAAGGAAATGTTTGTACATAAGCAGTGTTTCAATGTTGAAAAATAGGAAATTTTCTTCCTGGGTTTATGTGACCACAGCATACAAGCTTACATACTAACTTGATCGAGTCATTAGCCCCAGAGCTGAACCCTGTGTTGTACTGAGGCTGCCTGCTGCTCCTAAATAGTTAGGATGGATCAAATGCAGGGAACAAATTCCCTCACTGGGATTAATGAGGTACAAATTAGGTTCCAAATTTAGCTATAATGTGGCTAAATAAGCCTTTTTCACAGCGGACATTTCTACATTTTATAGCAGGAAAAGCAATGGAACTATTAAAGAGTGTATTCTATTCAGCGTTAATATATTTTTAATAACTCCTCATGGTAATCATTACAATACTTTCGCGTTATAAAAAGTAAGAGTAAACCGTCTACATTTTCAGAGAATGATTGCTTTCTGCTATGCCTTCATAGATAGATGCTTAGAATATATCGGCACATGCGACACCTTTTCTAAATGTGCAAGATTGTGATATTATTACCTTTCAGGGTGCCTGTATTTCATGAATAAAACAGAACTATACTGCACGTCAGTTGTGCTATCTAGGGTGTTTTGAACCTCAAAGCCACAAGGATTGCATATAGACCTTATAATACCTGGGTCAATGTCTAGTTTTCATCTCAAGTTACTGGACAGCTGACAAATGACCGTCCCTAAAACCTGCCCCCAAAACGATCCTAGAGATTTGACAGTGTGTTCTTCAAACGGCACTGATCAAGTTAGAAAGTGAAGATTTAAAAAAGAAAAAAGGATTCCCCGATGAAGTACCCTCAAGTCAGAAAACAAAAGGGAACAACATTAAGGCCATACTTTGCTCTCTGTGTGCTTTTGCTCCTCCATCTGTCATTCCAGAGATACTCACAAACAACCGAGTCCTGTCTCTGAGCTTCTCGTCCCCTTTATAGATGACAAACAAACAGGGCTCAGAGCCGCCCGGCCTCACCTCGCATGCATACATGCTGACATACACACTGAAACAAAGGACATCAGGTTCTGTATTGTTTCAAACACACACGCACACTGAATACACGCAATGACACTTCCTCCCGACAAATACAAAAAAAGTGTGAAATAGAAGACACACACACACACACACACACACTGTCTCTGATGGGTAGACAAACAAAGGGAGGCTTATCAGGCTGCAAGGAGAACATTAATCTGGTGCTATTGTGAGGGAGGATCAACCCAGCGGGCAATGAGTGTGTGTGTGTGTGTGTGTGTGTGTGATTGAGGATCACAAGAGGCTGAGAATGTATTGCTGCCACTGATCATGGCTGACGATGGCAAGAAGAAAAGGAAGGAGGATATTGGGAGAAGAGGTGGCGAAGGAGGAGGCAGAAGAGGAGCATAGAGAGGATGGGCAGGATGAGAGAGTGAAGTGGAGAAAAGGGAGGAAGAAAGTGGGGGGGGGGAAGGGGAGAATTAAAGGGAAAAAGAAGAGGACAAAATGGACGATTAGGAGTGTTAGGAGTTAGAAAAGGGTGACAAAGAAGTGCAAGAAGAAAAAGAAAGGTGTGATAGATTGAGGAAGGGAAAACAGCATGGAGAAGGCAGGGTGAAGGCTCGTGCAGACTACACGACACAACTTGCTGTCTTGTGACGGGCGTCTTGAAGTCATTGTGGCGTTCACAATATGTGACTGACAGTACACAGGGGGTCACACTCTGCATGAGCTGGCTGTGTCACCCGACAGCTGGTCTACAAACCACGGGTTGTCAAGAAAACACACGTGAAATGTGAAACGAGAAATGACACGAACCTACACACGAAACAGCTGGTGTTTGATATTATTAAGATAGCAATTATAAGGACAAAGAGCACACGCAGGTAGCAGGGATCGTCTGAGCTACAGAGAGAGCCAGAGAGGAGTAAAAAGTGTTTTGTAGAGAAAAAGTAGCCGTCTGCTCTCATTGGCTGGATGTGGATGTCAAGTCGGCCCGACTCCTCCAGATATTTGGCATGCTACATATCTGTCTGGCGTCTGCAATGTGTCAGCGGTGTGTCATGGCGCTGTTTTGATGCGTCGATGAGTAGTTCACACATAACAACTGGCGGCCGCCGATCACTGTTTTACTCCTGATCACAGCCCGACGGTCCCCTAGCTCGCTGAGCGGCAAATCGGGCTAAAAGTCGTGTAGCGTGAACCACGCTTTTGGAGCAGGAAAAGAAAATTACAAGTGGGCTATATGGATGTAATTGTTTGGTCTGAATGTCAGAAAATATTAAGCATTTTCTCAGAGCACAAGTTGACGCATCTAAATAGCTTTCTTTTGTTGGATCGACAGAATTTCAATGTTATATGGGAGGCAAATATTCACATTAGAGGAGCATGAACCAGCAAAATGTTTGCTCAACCTCAAACCTAACTCAAAGTGCAACCTGGCTTAGATGCATAACTCTGGTCTCCTTTGATGGGTCAGAAGCTAAGAAGTATGAGTCAACTGAATAACTAAATAAACCTTTTTATTTTTCTGTTAAAGAGTAAATGGAGATGCAATAAAGGGAAGTATATTTTCATCCTCGCCTGGTATAAAATCTATATTTTAATAGCAATATCACCATCAAAACCATCATCCAACTCACTGAAATGCAACAAAATATGTTCTAATACACTTTGAATACAACTGTAACTGTAAATTTGATTAATACTAAAATAATATACAACAGTTATTACACAATTTTTCAAAAATATACCTGGCGAATGTCCATGTTTTGGCCTTATTCACTGTGTACATGTTCACTTGTTTTTGGGCTGAAAACAGCGAACACAGCAAAAGTAAGTCAGCGTTTGTAACTCTATATGTAAATTGGTGCATTTGTTGTTATTATTATCCTGCTAATAACTGAGTGAGTGAGGTTTGTGATTGTAGTGATGTGAGTTACACAGCTGATCAGAGCTGGAGCTGAGCTTTCTTTAGAGCAGTGGGACTGCAGAGATATCTGGATGACAATGACTGCAGCCATGTACAGTGATTGCAGATCGATTTATGTTGTGATATAAGCTCATTTAGATGCTTGGTGTTTTTTAAAGTTCAGATCCAGAGCGCAAACACTAGTTACCCAAAGTCTATGCATCTTTTTTGTTAACAGGAAATTACGACTCCATTTAATATTTAATATTATTTGCGACTATATTTGTGATCATTAACATCTTTCTTCAAAAGAAGTCATGCAAATATTTGTGAAAAAGTCAACTTAGTAAAACAGGTAAAGGTAATGAAGATAAATAATTTATCCAATTAATTTGTGCAGCACTTGGTCTGTATAACAAGAAGATTTTTTTATAGACTTATTCATTATAATATTGTTCATTTATTCAAATTAAATAAACCGGGAGTGACGTCACTCAGCTTCCACCTAATGAAGGCATCTGTTTCTATTCTGTCTAGTTTCCCTAATGTTATTCCAACATTTCCCTCTTGGCTTTTACATAATTTCTTGTCATATTATTTCTTCATCAAATTTTATTATGCCCATAGTATTGTGCAATTCTTATTTGTAGATAATAAATACGCTAATCTATAATGCTGTGGTTGGTTTCTCTCCACAGATATGTGAAAAGGACATATATTTGGTAACACTTTCTATGAAGGTCATCGCTATAATGACAATGCATATATTTATAACACGATATAATGCGTCCATAGGAAATTCATACATATTGTTCACAAAGTGAAGAAACATAAATAAAAATTGTTTTCCTGCGCAAAATGTGTGTCACTTTACTTAAAGCAAACAATGACGTGTTACAAGGTCTTATAATTAGTTCATATGGTATTGTGTTCACCTGTAATATATTATACAGGGATAGATATTTTAACACTTTACTTAAAGCAAATAAAGACATGCTATATAACATTAAACATTACTATAAGCTTTTATTCCATTTTATATCACTAATTCTGAATGGTGACTAAAGTGTATTTATAATGAGGCAGAGTCGGTGGTTATAATGTGTTACGGAACAGGGTCGGAGATTCTTGCCGCACATTGATATAGACTGGTATGACTATCAGTTATAAAACATTAAATCAAAAGTTCATAATACATTATGAACCGTGCTATAGCGCCTAATGTTTGTAAGTGATTATAACAACTGTTATAATGTCTTATGGACACATTATATCGTGTTATAAATATATGCACAAGTCATTATAGCGATGACCTTCATAGAAAGTGTTACCATATATTTTTTACTTTTGCCTTTTAGGTGTTAAAAGTACTCACCAAGAGTCATTGTGTGTATCTTGAGGTCTAATAAACATGTTGAGACGTATTTCTGTCCTTATAAAAATGATCCGCAAGTTGCCTTTTTGTCTTTTAAAGCTATGTTACTGTCATTTTTTTTATACCTGTCATCAGCTGTCTTGACCCAGATTTCTTTTGCAAGTGGAAAAGCCAAGGACCATTTCACACAGTCACTAACTGACTAACTACTAGTTGTAGCATTGCAGGCATAAAGTAGTTTAGCTCCCAAGTGATTCAACTCCAACATAATATAAGTCATGCAACCATAACATTTTAATTTCTTTTGAAAGATGTAATCAGTCTCCCATTCACAGTATAATGGAGCACCTTTTGATGATGTCACAGGTGAAATCTTCAGGTATCTGAGCCATTAAATCACACAGGAGTTTAAAAGAAACTATGATCAAGGTTTTATGAAATGGTGGAGATAAATTCAAACCAATTTAAGTAACTGTTTTTTTTAAGAATAGTTGTAAAGTTTTCCACTGATGTTGAATGGTGAGTGCAGGTTTTTTATTTAGAAAAATTATGTTTTGTAAAAGAGCCTTATTCCGATTGGACCATCCTTGGCTGAAGCAATAGTGTGAATTCCTGAACTGCAAAAGGAATTAAATGAAAACCCCTGATGTTATGTAAACTGCAGCAGCAGAGTAATGATTACAGTCTGAAACATTACTCAGATTTACCAGCTACATTTATCAGAAAGTTGTATTTATATATATGACATGTAATTGTATTTCTAAGTGTATATGTCGGCCTGTATCTGGACATATATTATTAATTAGATTTTTACAGATATAGTCATCAGTCAACACATAAAACAAAATCATAATCAAAAATGTAGACCTGCATTCTGATTGTTGTTATTGTGAACAGGTGAAAGGAGAAGGTTTGGGTATCGAGAACCGGCTCTAAGTGCGTTTGGATTCTGCTTATCGCTTCCTAACTTTTTGTTGTGCAGCAAACATTTTATTTGTTGCGCAGTACGTTAAAAAAGCCTGAGAATAGAGTTTTGCTTAGCTTCACTTAAAAAAAAAACACAGCAAAATGCAACACCTGCAGTAAGGAGATTCGGTGTGAGGGAGGAAGTACCTCCGATATGACGAAGCATTGACTTCAAGACGGCGTGAATCTGAAGTAAAGCACCGTGTTCAACGCTAACAGTAGCAACATCTCACGCTCAGGCTGGCTGTCAATCAACTTTTATATTGAAAGGAAACAAATAATTTGAGTAGATATGAGTCCCCAGAGACACCCCTCCAGAACGGAAACCTCATTCGCTTTAGACATGAAGGGGGAGATCAGCAAGGAGAAATGAATGTCACAGAGTGCTGACAAGATTTGTGGTGAACAGGTTGGAATCAGAACTGATTCGATAAGTAGAATCATATCTGGAAAGTTTATTATATTAAAAAAGCAATAGCTCGTTTGCAAATTGCTGCCTATGGTGCGCACTAGTGTGCACGTCCTCCTCAGTATATGCA
>JAPMOB010252309.1:0-12784 GCA_029875015.1 Lepomis gibbosus
CACACACACACACACACACACACACACACACACACACATACTTACAGTTCAACTTCAAATCCATCGCCATTTCTCTCAGGGCTGCCATAAAACCCTAAAACACTTCAAAGTGGTCTTGCTTCCCAGAGTCCCTTGCTGCTCTGACATCACTTACTGCCTGTTTTCACAGCTGCGGCTCTCAGTGCCAGCGCAACCCACTCCTCACACTGCAGCTCTCTTCCGCTTCAGTTTGTGTGTGGCGGGGGGGGGGACCTCGTGGACCTGAAGGTGTATTTGTTGGCACAGATGGACTTCACATGCCTGGGTGTTTTTTACATGCCTGTCACAATAAGATGCGGTTCACCCTCTTGCATATAACGTGTGTGTGTTTGTGGGAAGGTGCTTTCTTTTTGAATACAGAGTATGAACTTTGAAGAGTCTCTGTCCCAAGTCAGTGGCCAGTGGTGTTACTCTTCCATATTGCTTAAACCTACATCTTCTGCTTGCTGTTTTTAATACAAGACATAGACAAAATTACATCAACACGTTTCAACAGTGCAGTCCAATACAACAACACCAGACTATGGTCTTTAAATAGATGCTTTTTTACATAAATAAAGACATTTCCATAAATTGGTGCAGAAAATTTTACCAGGGCCACTTTAGACTAGCGAGTTTCTGGTTGTACCTTAGTCCAGATTGGTGCTAAAATGTGAACATTGCATTTGCAGTTTGGGAACCTCCAAGCTCTGGAATAGCCTGCATAAGGCCTGCTGCATGTGCCGGACTTGCAAAAACTTGTGAGCGAACCGGCAAACCTCCTCAATGTAAGTGCAATGTAATTGTGGCTGCCATGTGAACCTCAAAAGTTTTTCTTGGTGATTGGCTCAATTCCTTCTCCATCTCCTTCAAAATACACCAGCCAACAAGAAGAACGAGGTAGCAAGAAGGCACACTAGGTGTACAATGGTGACATGCAGCCATTGTGAAAGAGACATCATGTGCTGCTTTTCCTGCTTTAGACGATTTACAGAGAGCGGCCTTCTCATGTGCTTGCTGTAGATTTGTCCAGAGCGCGGACGGCAGTGTTGGAGCAATGGAGACACTAAGTAACACTGCTAAAAAAAAGTGCTATAAATATCGTTTTTCTGCAATGGAGCTCTAAAAGTGTAAAGTGCTGCCTTACTGGGCAGTTTCCCTTTCATTTGACTCCTTCTCATTCTCCCTGCTGTCATTAGTTATAAGAGAAGAACTGTAAAATCTATCAACCAAACATTTCAGCACTCATGATGCACTGAAAAAGTCTTCTAAACAGCACAATATGCTCTGCACCAACTTGTCTATCAACACCACGACTAAGATGGAATCTTACTCATCCTTTTCTGCTCCCTCCCTGCTCTCTGATGTCAGCTTTTGGGTCATCCTGCCTTGGCACGGTGGGGATTCCCATTATGTCATTGGCCCCCTGGGAGGGGAAGGAGGGAGAGACACTGTCATCAGCCGGTTCCCCAACTGATAATGGATACCCAGAGCTGGCTGTCACATGGGAGACAGAGGCATGACTTACTGAGGAATGGTTGTCACTTGGGCTCCTTACATCACTATCATGGACTGTTCCAATTTTTTGAGGCTACGTCAATGTGATGAACTGTGGGACAGTTATGAGACACGGCATTATGCCGAAGGCCTAAGTGGTGTGCTCGGTGGAGTGGCGTCTCTTGACAGCCATCACAAAGCACAATGATGAGCTTTCATGACTCTTTGGGCCATTGTAGGCAGGAAACAAAAAGTGATACTATGAGACTCTCTGTATGGGCTGCTGTGCCCAAGATGAGGCAGTGTTTAACAATATCAGATGATGTAGTTTGAATGATGAGTGAGGCTGCACATATGTAAAATCCTTCTTTCTTTCCTCCCTTGTCCTTGGTTTCTTCTCACTGCCATTAATGTTTTTATGTGACAGTATGTTAAGAGCTCCCCGTACCGGCCAGTCAGAGCCCCTTTCTCGTGGATAACTGGATAAACATCTGTCAACATCTGTTAACCCTGTGCAAGCTATTTTTTACCACTGCTGTCACATAACAGCTAAGCTGTGTGTATGAACCATCAGTTCAGCATGAAATACCACAATAATGATCAGACAGTGGTGTGATATTCAGTAAGACAGCTGCAGTGTCAGGTAAAAAGAAACATTTGGAATAAGCATTTTTGTTCTGAAAATACTGCATGCTAATTGTATCCTGCTTTATTGTAGCTGGTGTGCACTGGCACGCAAAACAGTGGAAAATGCACACCAAAGTCTGCAGAGTGTAAGTCTGTGAGTATAGGCCAGTGAGGCAACAGTCACAGGAAGCCCAATGAGTTCACTTGCAACTTAAATTAAACCTTCCCCTGTATGTGCCCCAAAATGATTTCTTCACTTACTGTCATTCCTATCTTCTTATATTCTCCTTAATCTTCTTCTCTTCTCCTCTTCTGACGAGTCCAATACAACACTTTTGTTGCAAAAGCACTCGATGAACCCGTTCATTCTTCAAATAAATCACACTAACAGCCTGTTTGTCTCCGAAACCGCATCCCCTTCACATAGCGCAGCTGTCAGCAGATCCTGGAAGATCTATTTTGTGGGGAGCCTGTTAGCTTTGTCTGAAGCTAGGCTCCCCAGCAGGCTTAGTCATCCATTTAACCATATTTACACAGTACTTCATGTAGCGTGCATCTAAGAAAGTGTGGCTTGCCAGTTGCACGTGGGACCTCCCTTTTAAAGTGATAAAGTGTATTAAACTAATAAACAATTTGCATAAAGACAAAGCTTTCCACTTTTGCCGTCAGTTTGTCTTCCTGATATTCCACTCTTAGAGATTTTAAACTGATGAACTGAGAGGAGTGCATGATATTGCTGCTTTCCTTCTTAATGTTTGTGTAAACCAGACTAAAGTTTATCCCACTTTACAAAATAAGGAGCCACTGGTATGCGCTGTGAGCAGTCAGTGAGTGACTGGTTAAAGTGCTTTCCAGTGTTTGTGTTTACCACATGAGAATTTACATCTGTAAGATGAAACAGGAGAAACAAGGCTGGAAATGGGATCCGCTGCCAAGATGTCCTCGTCTGACTCAAACAGCCGGTCGCAAAGGACATTGCTTTGTGTCCTAATTTGTTATGTAGTCTAATTGTTATTAAAGAGACCTGACACTTGCCAGAAAGACAAATAATATGTAATTCACATCTTTTAAGGAAACTTTCCAGGCAGTGCATTAGGTTCCATTTGATCTTCTGACTTCTATATTTGAATCTGCATCAAATGGAGAAAAAATACCACTTAGAAACAGTAACGGGAAGTTAGAAGGTTTTTGGGATGACTCTTTAGGAGTGCAGAGCTTCCACAAAGTCAAGTTCGGAGCTAAAGCAGACATCTCAGCAGATAGGAAGAGGGGAAGAGGCACTGATAAGAGAACAGAGGAGTTAACACAGGAAGCCTCTATGGCTTTGAGAGAAAGAAAGGAAGGAAGGATGGAAGGATGATCTTAGAGTTAGCAACAGCCAGGCTGAGAATCACCTGGAATGACAGAAAAGAAAATGACCAAATTGACACTTCATAGGAAAATTTAAGGGTGCAATGAAGTTAGATTAAAGGTTTAATGTTTTTCATGAAAAGTATTTCTCCCTCTGACAGGCAGAAACCAGAAAACTTTAGCTTCTAAATGCAATAGGGTCAGCATGAAAACTGTTTTTGATCGCAGAGCCACTTTTAATTTGACTTTTAAATGCTCAAAAAAAGTCCTGAAAAGTGAGTGTCATTTTGGCCTTTCCAGAATGCAAAACGCATGAACAGGTCTCCTTGTTTTCTTAGTCATAAACAGACTTCTTGATTGCAATAAGAGTCACTTTAATGACAGCTGGGGCTACTTACTGGCTCAAATCATTAGGCTGACTTGAATTAGGCTTGTTTGAAGTATGCGGCGTTGTATGCATTGAAAATTGAGCTGTGTGTGGCCTACACTCCACATACTGGAAGGGTTATACATTTATGTGACAGTGACACGTAATAATGCTAAAAAAAACATCATACACACATGATAACCCTAACCCATGCAGACCCTGGCTTAATCTCCTCCTCTGTC
This sequence comes from Lepomis gibbosus, assembly GCA_029875015.1. Classification (NCBI taxonomy): domain Eukaryota; kingdom Metazoa; phylum Chordata; class Actinopteri; order Centrarchiformes; family Centrarchidae; genus Lepomis; species Lepomis gibbosus. The sequence continues at coordinate 4,102 of JAPMOB010252309.1, forward strand.
TCTTTTCTTTCTTTTTTTAATATAGTTGTCATTGTATTACTGCTCATACTTGAGGTATGATGAGCACATTAACTCCTGTTTGTCTGTTGTGGTTACTAAGTGTGTAAACAACAGCTTTCCTAATTCCATAAATATATGCACAATAATGCTAATTCACATGATAAAATGAAAACTCCTGCTGTTAGAGAGCATATATCCCCTTCCTCAGTCACATTGCAGACAAACCAGTTTCATCTCCAGCCATGGAGCGCCACCTGCCATGCAGCCACCAAACACCAGCTCTCAGCTACAGGCCCCATCTCTTTGCTCAGGCTGCCTCCTGCTGGCCAGCAGAGGAACTGCGGAGTCCTGCTGTATCTAAGGGGAATGAGCGTTATTGGGCAGGTGAGCAAACACCAGGAGGCAAAAAGGAGCTCATTGCCTGAAAGTAGGGCAGCCAACAGTGAAGATTTTGTCCAGAGGTCTTGCTTTACTTCTCTTTCACCTCTCACTCTGATGTGTGTTTCTCTCCTCTTACTCTCTGTCATGGAAGCCAAAGTTTAGCACCATAAAGAAAGCCAGAGTAGCGATGTTTATGGGTAAAACATAGTGGTTATCGGTGAGTGTCTGCAGGATGTTTTAAAGGTCAAACTAAAAGATTTAAGATTTTATTATGCCATAATGTTACATCACCACATCAGCACTCATTTCACTTTATTTTTCATCTGAAAATATCTATACAGCTTTAACCCTGAGGCTTCTCTCCCTCCATATCCTCAGGAATGTCTAGCCGCGTGCATCACAGCTGTAACACACAAACACACACACGCTAATGCAATAGAGATGCCATTGTCTTCTCACACAAGCCAGACTCATCTTTTGGATGTACACATCATCACATGGACTGAAGCACTCGTCAAGAAAATGCTTTTGTGACAAGCCTCCTCCCGGTTGTTTTGATCAATTGCAAACTCCTTCAAAATTTTGGCTAGCAGATGCAGCTTGGTGAATCTCATGCATTTTTTCCGGTCTTATACACATACATGCAAACACCCAGGCTGGCTCCTTCTCACTCATATTCGAATGAGATAAAAAAAAATTTAATGACCCTTCTGGGAAAGTCGGGCATATTCTCACACATGCGAAGCCAGCAAACACACACACACCATTGGTGGCAGGTGGGTGTTTGGCCTGAGTTTGTGTGGGTGAAGATGTAATGACTTACGCAGGACAGATTGGAAAACCACACCCAGCAGGGATAGGAGAGGAAGGCCAGGACAGCTAAAACGCTTCGGAGCCCCAAATGGGAGAAACAGGTGAATTAATGTGTGTGTGTGCGTTAGCGGGATTCTTCCTGTGAAAGGTAATGACTGGCTAACAGAGAAATGCTGGCTTAAAAGGAGGGAAAAGAGGCTAATATGGGTAAAATAAGGGGTCAACAGGAAGTCACTTTTTTATATCTTCACTTCTCCTTCATCAGTTCATCAGTCCTAAAAGTAAAATGTTTCTGCTTACAAAACATGAGATTATACACATCTCTGCATATATAGGCATGCCCAAATATATACATGCACACAGTAGCTCACTTGCTATCAAAGCACTCATTGTTTCCCTCCTTATCACTTTACTCTCTGCTGTTTTTCCCTTCCTGCACTCTCTTACCTGTCCTTATCTCCTGTCCCTTTCATCTCGGGAGAGGCCTCCGAGTTCGGAAGACAAAGAGAACAGAGGAGAAGGGAAGAAGGAGCAGCAACAAGGGGGCATGAGAAGGGAGAGGAGACGAGGAGAAACGAGTAGGAGGAGAGTAGGCCACCTTATCTGAAATGCTACACACACAGGGGCCATTGTTCAGGGGTTTTGCTGCAGGGCCCTGTGATCACGGAGGCTGAGACTGATGAACGTGTGGCCTCTCTTTCTTCCTCGCTCCTCCTTTCATCTCCTCTCAAGTCATCTCCTGCCGCTCAAAGGAGCCCTCTTCCTCCTTGTCTTTCTAAGCTCCTCTAGTCCCTCATCAACAGGAGATGTCCACCTGAATGAAAAATATATGCAGCATTAGTGGATGCCAGGCCCCCAACTGCACGTGTTTACAGCAGGGGGAATGAAAGCCCTTACCTTGACTTTTTATAGGGCCCTGCTAGATGAGCGGTGATGAGATTAGCAAATGGAGTTGAATGGAGTATCACTTTTAGCAAACAGTAATACAGTTAGATTTGGCAGAAAAGGTTTGGCTCTTTTAGGGAGCTCTAAATGAATCCGAACACTCAAAACAAGCCTTTTTGCAGCAAGTCGTGTATCAGTGGTCAGCATTGGTGTATGCAGACAGAATGTGCACCAGTTTGTTTGTACTGGAGCCAATGCTTACCTTAGGAAGATTAAGATTGGGTAGAGATCAGCCATAGGTGTTGCAATCTACATCAAATTGTTAGTGAATGTCATAAAACTCAGTCATCTTGATTTCATTTAGAGTTCCATGCAATAAGGTATATAAATGTGTGGGACAAAAAAATCCGTATTGGTAGAGGAAACGGTGGATTTCTAGTGTTAGAAAGAACACGTTGTCATAATTTATCTGATGGTATGGCACACATTTACCTCAGCCTACTGCTATAGAGAAGTGCAACGTGATTGGACAAAGTCACGAAAGTGCTAAGCCATCAAGACATAAAGGTTAAATCAGAGACTGAGATAAGAAGATTAGTTCACATTTTGGATCCCAGAGAATATAAAAGAGAACACAGACAGGCTGAAACAATGTCAGTTTATGAGAATTTAACACAATGCCCCAGCTGAAAGACCACAGGCAAAATGTGGCATCCAACGCTTCAGTGTTTTGATGTTCTCTTTCCCTCGTTGCCATGAAGACAGCAGCACCTCCCTTCTCTGCATTCCCAACGTCTATCGTGATGGACAGGAAGTGGCACGAGAGGAATGTATGAAGAGTAGTAGCACCGAGATGTCCGACAGCGGTTTGCCAATCCCATCTCCCAGCAGTCCCTGACCCCTAGACTGCGACGCCATGACCTTTCAACTCATCTCTGACAGGACATGCTTTTACCACAGACAGACTGAAAAATTACCTTGAGGTAGGAAGGCAGGAGATTCAAGTTTTAGACATGGCGCAAAGTTGCTCAGGCTCAGGAGGTGATCGTGGATCAAGGTTTTTTGGATTGAGCCTTTAGAAGTCTAGATTAAAGGATATACACTGGATTTCATTTTAAGAGGTGCAGCAGGCTTTGGAGACATAGGTTGAGCGACTTTGGATTCACCAAGCAGCTCTACTGTTTTGCTGACATTACACTTTCAAGCATTTCAAGGTGAAATCACGGAGGAGAAAAATTCTCAGCATTTGAAGATTTTGCGGAGACGGGCCTTTGGGTTTAACACTGTTAAACCCAAAAGACATTCTTTAGGATTTTAAGGATGCATTTCGAGATGCAGTTAGAGACTTGAATCCTTGTTCTGTTAGCTATTCATTTGCTGTATTTTATGTCCTTATCTAATTTTCTCAAGCTGATTCAACAAAAATTGATCACACAATAAAAATGTGGAACATAAAATTCAGTCATCCAATCGTTATCTTTCAACATCTTGTTAGAAGAGGAAGATTTTTCACGGAACTACTTTTTTCATTTGGTTGAAGTTTCATTTTGTCACACAGCATTTTTTTTAATGTGATGTACATCCTTGACAGTTAGAATGTTGTTTTATATTTTTTAGGTAGAGGCAATGAAGAAACCGTTGTGGGCCTCTTCCCTCTGCCTGCACATGTTGCTCATTTTTGAGTTACTTTTATGCCACACGTTCCATTTTAACACACGCACTATGTCCATTTGCACCACATCCAACTCTCACCCGCTGGCCAAATACAGAAACAAAATTTTTACAGGTTGAATGACAAATGCCTGCATTTTCCATCCATAAGCCCAAGCACATTGAACATGAGGCAGTGAAGATATTTTTTCTTGCCGTCATCCTCCATCTCTCCCCTCCTTTGATTGGCAGTAGGAATGTGGCAGGAATCTCGGCAGAATGTTTTGGTACGCTTAGCGGACAAATGCTGGCGTTGCCATGGTGCGTTCTCACATGAAGACGAGCCTCTTCTCATCCACATTGTTTTCACAGCACACTGTGGTAGCATTGGTGGCATGGGGTAGCACTGCTGCTTTAACAAGGTTCTTGGAAAGTATGTGTGATTGTATGCACGTCCACACGGTTACCATGAGGACTGTTAAATGTTTTGTGTGTATGCATTTTGGAGGGTGGAAGAGGATCTGTCTGAGATGATGTAATCAAGATGTTTGACCTCTAACCCTTGACCCAAGCAAACTGGAACCTGTATTTTGCAACTGGGCCACTTAGCAGTATAGCTACTAAGTTTGACCTTTTGACTCCAAATGGGTTGCACACACAGTTGGACACATCTGCTTGGCTGTGATGTCATTGGACCAGGTGAAGCTCTGTGAAATGTCAGAGTGATAAGTGACAGTGATAAGCTACCCATAGTGCTTTTTCACTGAGCCCGTGCATGCAAATATGCCCCTGTTTGTGTGTGCATGCACAATAGTGCACAACTAAGGATAATTGGGTATTGGGATTACAAACACAGATCCCTGCACTATCTGAGGTCAAAGAGTAAATCCTGGATTGGCTCTGTCCAAAAGCTCAGCCAGAGGAGCGATGTTCTGTGCTACATGTTTATACAATAAAGATAAGCGCAAACTCTGCCACAGACTTAGCGTTCCCTTTTAATGCTGGCCCACACATATACAGGGATTAGCCTGCTGACATACAGATCAGAAAGCCTCACTCAGAATGTATATTTCATATCTAAATGGTGCATTACTGGTATTTATGATAAGTTATCATAGTAGCATTAGCTAAAGCAGTCAGACTGAACCAGGGGGGTGATAGAAGAACCATTAAGTGGTGAGTAGGGATGTCCAGATCCGATCACGAGAACGGAAATCGGGCCCGATCACGTTGTTTCAGACTCGATCGGAATCGGACGTTACCTCCCGATCAGGACTCGGATATTAATAGGTGTGCTTTGCAAACACTGTGGAACTTTTATTTTTGTATTTGTTTACATACCTGCCGGGTATTTTAAGTTGAGGTGCTATTTGTTTTTATCTTAGACTTTTTTTATATTTACTGTTGATCTAAAGTCTAAAGGTGAAGAATTTGTGTTATTTATTACTTGATTGTTCAAGCTACCTCACAGAAGTGCTCTGTGTGTTGTTGAATGTTAAAACATCCTGGATCTGTTTTTTTCACTCTTCTTTATTCTTTTTTAAGTATTATAGAAGTATCGGATCGGGACTCGGTATCGGTAGATACTCAAAATCAAATGACTCGGACTGGGACTCGAGGAACCTGATCGGAACATCCCTTGTGGTGAGTGGAGAAGTCTGCTAGTAAAAGGAATATACACACCGTTAAAGTATATTTATAAATACTTTTTCTTCTTTTTCTAGGAATTGCTCTAGGAATGGCAATCTGTCAACTGTTAGCGTGCTAACAGATTGTGCACATGGTAAACATTACCTGGTACACATCAGCATGTTAAAGCAATGCTATGTAACTTTTGTCAGACGAAATAACATGTTCGCACCCTTGCTCAGATCAGTAAGCGGTTTTGTTGCTCGAGCAGGGAATAGCATGGCTACAGACTCATCTGCAAGTTTGTTTTGCTCCCAGACTTTATTCATGTTTTCTAGTAAAACTTAAAGGAGAGAGCTGTTATTTTATATTATTATCATTATCAATACATTCCATGAAGAGGGCAAAACCAACAATGAATGTATCTTAATAAATATTAAATAGATGTATATTTTGTATGCATGTGTATGCGCTTGCACAGTGAGTTAAGATGTTAAGGTGTAGCTATATATACACATTACTAAACAAATAGAGCCTACACTCCAGGTCCACCCCTTCCCAGAAAAATTGCTTTGCATTGACCAGCGGCCATGTCGACCGTTCACACACTAAAACACACACCATCTCAGACACACACACAAGAAAGAGGCAGATAGAGAATGCTGCTTCTTGTAGTCTTTTTGAGCCATGTTGACAAATCTCATGACAAAGTGCTAAAGTTGGCGCCGCTCAAACATCTGCTGTCCAAGGTAAATTTCAATCTGCCAGTTGAACGGCCTGGAGTGTTTATTTTCAGTGAGGCACCTAGATATGACTCGAGGGGTTTTGTGGTATTGAGACGTGCATATTTGTGCCAGCCGAGCTCGCACGTGCATTTGTATCAGCACACATGTTCTGGCATGTTTATGTGGACGTGCATGTTTGCATACAGTTTGCTTATGTGGGAATATAATGTGCAATAGAAGTGAGGAAAGAACCCGTGGTAACTGTTCTTCAACAAGGGGTTCCACTTGAAATCATCCCGTAACAGCAGGGCCTCAGCAGCAAGTCCCTGTTGACCCGTTACATTTGGCGTTACCTGGATACCAGGCTACTGTTTGTCTAACACTGCAGCTCCTTTCACATCAGCTCCTCACTGCTCCCTTCTGCCCAGTGATTGGTTAGTTTATAGAGCCTGTGTGCAACTTTACATACCTGAGCACAGGCTTTGTGGTCATTCCTAATGTCCTAATATCCAAAAGTAAAAAAATATTTTATTTGTGTAAGGAGGAGGAATTCACATTATAGCAGAACCTGAGACAAATAAAATAAATGTTATACTAATGATATTTAAAAAAAGTTCAATATAAAAAAGTATCTATATTAATATAGATAAATCTATATTAATTTATATTAATATAGATAAATACAAAACAATTACAAAAAGTTAAGTAGAATACTATATCAAAGTTAACTTATAACATTAAGAAGCAATCCATAAAAAAGTTTAAAAAAATAATAAAATATGTTTTAAAGAATGGCCAGAAAAAGTTATGTGTACTAGCCTGGAACAGCCATATTGAATTTTTATGTATTTGGCTGACTTTGCTCGCAAAAGATAAAAAGCTCCCTGTGTGATGTTAACAGATGTGGGTATAGCATCTCCAGCAGGTAGATGTGCCCTGGATGTGCCATCTGTATCGAAACGGTTTCCCATGATCCCTCCTGCAAGCTGGCTGGTGGAGCTGGCTGCAGGGTTGGTATGTCTGGGCAGCGTGCACATAACCCAGGCTACTGTGGTGTCAAACAGACACGCCCACCTGGACTGCAATGGCTATTTTTACTCAGGTGAAACACACACACGCACACACACACACACACACACACACTTCAAACGGACTCATCCTGCCCGCCAAACATTCCACACCAACAAGCGAGGACTTTGAACGTGGCGCCACACTGCCTCCTCGAGTGCTGGGAAGTCTATATGGACATCATCACGACCCTCTGCGCCACCCTGACCACGTCTGAAGCCGACCCTGTCAACCTGCCGCCAAATACCCCTCAGCAAATCAAAGAGGATGGGAACGACAGAAACTGGTATAATCTGGATTTTTAAGATTTTTCTGGATTTTACTGGTGATGATGAAATAAGACGCGTTCTCTGCCAGACTAAACAGAAATGATATTTAAATTTGTGTTCCTCAAAAAAATGCAAGAGAAGAAAATACATTTTTAATATTCTTGCTACAGTCTTTGCAGCAAGTATATGTGATTTTTGTGGTGCTAAAGGAGAATCACCATAGAAAAACACTAATTTGAGGAAACGGGATACTTCACTTAGGCCAATCAGATAAAGTAGAACACACAAATGTTGATAGTGCCATAATCAATGAGCCGTTTGAGAGATTTCAGTTACAGAGCAAGTGACATAAAATGCACGTCACTGGATGTACTCGAAATGAACAGGAGTCATTAATTGTGGATGATTGTGCCCCCTATAATTTGTATACTTTGGCTTAGTATTCCAGCTCTTATAATGATTACTTTAAGTGTGTGTTCTTGTGCGTGCCTTGGCTCTCTGTTTTCCTAAGAACACCAATCAGTGAATAAGCATTCCAGTTATTTCAGATAATGTAGATGACGCAGAACTTGACAGTGAGCAGAAAGTTTAAAGCTTTTCTTAAGATGAACAAACTGAACTTAGAGGTCAGATACTGATTTACCTTATTTTCACTCAGACACATCACATCTCATGCTTTATTCCTGAGTTACTAATGGACAAGTCCAGCCATGAAACCACCCAAACATGTTGGGAGTTCATTGGTCAGCTTGAACAATTCACCAGCTGATGCTGCAGATATTTTGACATGTTTAGTGTAGTTGGTAACAAAATAAATAGCATGTTGGCTTATTGGCATCACTTACTGTGATCCTTAATGGAACTGAGACATTGTTAATGCTATTAATTGCATTACTTGTGCTTTTTCTGCCATGACAAGTGCCAAAATGTCCACAGTGAAAAACATCTACATGGACGCCATAGTGGCATGGGGGATAAAGCAAGTTTTAACACTTTAGTTTGAACTCTTTTTATTATTATTTTCTTTATTTTACAAAACAAAACAGAACAAAACAGTACAAAACATGACCAGAGAGCAAGAACAACATATCAACACAATATTAAGACAGATGGAAATCAGCATACGTGTTTTTTTGTAATGGCCTTTTTCCCTGCAGCCAGGAGTATACTCCAATGATATCCATTAGCTGTGTCCATGGCCGGGGGTTTAAGGCCCAGATACATAGTTCTGAAATCCAGTAGGATGGGGACATCAAATACAAT
>JAPMOB010252311.1:0-30218 GCA_029875015.1 Lepomis gibbosus
CAAACTGAGAAAAATCCTATCTAGACTCTTCCTATCTTAACTTAAGACCTAAGATAGGAAACTTTCTGTAATACAGCCCCAGGACTGGATGTCTCTGCTCATCCTTCACTCCCAGCGTGCCAAAGTCCCACATCCTTTGTTTCCAAGTTGTGGCTGCACTCCCGTAGTCTTCTCAATTCACATCTATCTTCTACTTTGTTAATGGACAGCAATAGAAGGGGTCTGGGAGCACTTAGCCTACCTTTCAGTTGTTGTCCTGCAAGTTTGCAATAGAAATGTCTCTATATTAAAGCAATTAACACTAATATGTCAAATCATACTATGAACAAAGAGGGACACTATTTGTTAACTAGCGATCAACCTTAATTACTAAAACACCAAATCCGAGGACAATAAAGAATTCAATGACCTGTTTGGTGTCAACCACCAACCACACCGTCTCCAGACATTTGAATGGGTTTTATGAGCCCACAAGTTTGAGTACTCTTCTTTTTTCAAAGTAGAGCATGTAATCATTGAGTCAATGGCCTTCTTGCTATCCCATATTGCATCATCGTGATTTGTTTGATTTGTGCAAGCTCTAAGAAAACATGGTAAAGACACATTACACATATTTATTATTCATATTTTATCTTTCTGAGCAGCAACACTAATTCAAGTAACAGGTTGTTTTGGCTATTAATGCAAAATAGCCATAGTAGCATCTGTCAAACAAATAAACAGGCAGAATATTACTTGACAGTTTTGGACATTGATTAAGTTGATCAAAAACATTTGCTGGTCCCAGTGTCTCAAATGTGACAATTTGCAGCAGTTCTTCAATTTGTATATTAAGCAAGTAAGCAATTTAAAGTGTCATGCAGCAAAAGGTGCCCAAAGACGCAGCAAACATGACAAAAAAAGAGCAATAACATAATGAAAGAGAAAGAACGAATATTTCAAACAATGCAAAATCAAATATAACAGAATCCTGATCCTTAGAGATTACAGCTATAAAACATAACTTAGGAACATCTGAGGCACCGACTGTGCCTTTAACACATCAAACATAAAGCATCCTCCTACGCTGTTGGAAGGCATGTAACACAAACTGTGCTAAGTGAAACACTTTATATATAAGAAGGTACTTTAGTCAATATTTATCATACACAGAAAATAAATCAGTGTATTTTTCCACCCCTCCCACATCGCACAGGTAACACTTTTCTGGAGCTGAGTGTAAGCGACCAGTTTCCACTGCCAGAGGCAAGATACCACATCTCAACTGGGCACAGACAGAGTTTTACCTTTATTTATCTGTCGTCTGGAGGATATTTCATCCAATAGAGTTCAAGTCTTTTGGTGTTAGTCTTGGCTGATTGAATGTAAATTTTCTAAAACCTCTCATCACTCTTGTTTTTTGCGAGCACGTCCACCGTATGCTGGCACACTAGAGAATAACTGGCCTATTTTGTGCCTGATTCGCCCCTCCCACCCTCCGATCAGAAAGTCACAAAATATCTTAATGGACCAGTGTTAGTGATAGGGATTATTGGTAGAATATGGGAGATAATGTGTATATTTTCATTAGTGTACAATCACCTGAAAATAAGAATATTTGGGTTGCAGTCGGTAGAATCTACAACGTTACTGCTAGATGCCACTAAATCCTACACACTGGCCCTTTAAATAGTCAGTGTGACCAAAGAGAACATATCCTGTTTGTGTATGTATTACAGACAATTGATGTAGCCTCTCACTTGCCTTCACATGACATGATGGTTCCTACAATAAATCTGACAAACGAGAACAGTGCATCATACTTTAACTGTGTTCCAGTGAAAGTGCACAGACAGACACAGAAGTGTGATAACCATCAAAGTGAGCTGTTGGGGATAGCATTATGCCAATGATGTGTTTTCCTTTGACACTGGAAAGGCTCATTGTGAACATAAATACACACCACTGCTTTTAAATGGGTTAATTAAGACTGTATCATTGGTAGCAGATGACAGCATGAAAGCGGCCATCCGTCTAATTAAATGCTTAAAGGCTTGCATTTCCCAGCCTAATCACACTACCATTATTGTTTTTTGCAATATTTCTGCTGAGCACTCCAGTGTTTGTGCTGTTGATGTTAGAATCTGCATCCTCCTGCTATTATTACTGTTCAGGGAATGTATTGTCCTAGCCCTGGTATACATTTCTGTCACTTTTATCACCCATGGAGCATGAGAAGCTGAGAATAATTGCATACCATAATATGGTCATAAACCGCTGATAGATTGTGCTGATTTGGGAGTTGCTCTTCAAAATCCTCCTTTTCACAGGAGTTTGCATCTTTCTCTACTGCATTTAAGAAATTATTAAGGAACCAAAAAGTAAATACCAAGTTAACTGTATTTCTTTTTGAGTTTTGTATGACTTTTTTGAGTTTTGAAGGCTTTTGAATTTTATTCTGCAGACTAAAAGTCTTATGAAATGCATGCTGAGAATAATGAAATGCATCTCATCTCACCATTGTCACTAAAGGTATTACTCTCATTACTCCCCATAACTCTCAATGTCAGTGTCTGGATATTAATTATGCGATAAGGCCGTAGGATGATGCCCATTCAATTCGCAACAGTCTTCGATGAATAGAGGTCTTGCAGCTGTCTGCTTTTGTAATTGTTCTATGTTCAGGTGTAACTTGACCTGATGCATATACATAAACACTAATACATAACGAAACACAACATAATGAAACTATTTATGTCATAAACACAATGAAGTAAAAATACAGAACATCAAACTAGCAGCTTAAGCACTATTTACTATTCGTTATTCAGAATGCGGTGGTATTTATGTTTGTGGTCGTGTGTTTATAAAAATATGATATCATAACAGAAAAAGTTGGCTGAATGTGGCCAAAATGTGTAATACCATAACTCTTCATCCAAAACACAGTGGAGACTCATGTGGTCAGTTACACTATTATACTGCACCGTCTAGTTTTCCATGACATGGCCTTATTATTGTGCAATGAGCTAATTATTTCAAACTTATCAATAAAATATACATTTTATTTTACATTACATAGAAAATCGGATTCCAGACCAATGGTAAAAATCATCTGGTTTAGTGATTGTTTGTGAAGAATGCAAATAGTTACTTCATATACTGCACCACCCTACTGATAAGTTAGCATCAGAGGTCTTTCACCACACAAACACCTACCCTACTGCAACACTTAGACCCCATTTGACACTTAATTACTCAATGCTTCATGGGCAGGTCGGATAGTTATACCAATCTGAAAAAAACTAATATATATAATACATATAATAATGACATAACTGTAACTACATAGTCACCAGGTGAGACAACCAAGCTAGCATGCTAGACTTCCCCAGACGACTAGCTTGGTAAGTTAGCTGAACGTAGCTAATTTCCTGACATTGCTAAACTGCTGAAGATAAAAATGTAGCACTAACATTAACTTAAACTATATATAGGCCTACAGTTATTGGGTGTATGTGCACTTTCCTCACCTGCACACACAACATAGGACAGTCTTAAATGAACATAGCCCGCCTAGCTGTCTTCTATGGTGACTGTGACTTCTTCAAATTGCTGTAACTTACAACAAATACAATCACTGCTAATCACTTATTTTAGTAACTTTGAAATGACTCAAAACATTTTAAATAATAATAAAGAAAATAGTCAGTTTTATATTAGGATAATAATACAAACTAGCACAATGATATTTCTGGCCATAACAGTAAAACACTCAAATGGCGACTTTCACCCACCATTTAGCCAAATTTTACGCTACTATTATCTACATTGTTATATTTAAATAGTTAATCAAGGAGAAATCCCTTATTTCATTGCACAAATTCAGCAATTCTTTCTTATCCATCTTGTCTTCAGTTTCTTGCAGGGCGGATCACATAAAGAGTAACTAATATTCTCTTTCAAAGGTAAGTAGATAACCTCCTCTGCTCACCTTTGCCTGTGGAGAGCTCAACATGTCCTTTTCTCCTTAAGCGTATGCGCACTGCTTCTGGTAAACACTGTTTCTGGGAGAGGATGAGATGAAACTCAGATAGGTACAAGTCAAAGAGAAGTGGAAAGGAATGATTACTTGAGATTTGACATTAATATCACTTCCATTTGCAGACATCTGAGGAGTGTGAGCAGAATCGCAAGTAACATCTTGAACATTTAGATTTCAGTCTGACAGGCCTTGAGCCAAAAAAATATCTTTCATCCAGCAAATGTCGAAGGTTGACAGCATCTTCCTCTGTGTTTGACAGAAGGTTAGTGTTATATAAAGCACAAACACCCCAAATCCACACCAAAATATTTATGATTTCTCTCCCAGCTTTCCTGGTGGGTAAAAAGGCTTCTGGCAGTCCAGATTCTCTGTGAGATATTTTGAATAATAGCAACACCCTCCACCATTCTGTGGCCATCTGTTCACAGAGTCAAAGAAACAGGTTTCTCTCTGTCCAGGGGGTAAATGCCATTCAATATCAGTTATGATCAAAGAGGTGCAGGCTGGTTCTGGGCCTCCTGGGTGACCATGTGCTGGTAATTACATGAAAACTCTGGCCTATAGGGCTTTGAGCTGAGACAACAGCCATAGGATGTCGGGGCAATGAGGATCAGAGAGCAAAAACAGGAACACAAGATCCTCTGAAATGAGATGTCTTTCCAAATCTCATTTTATTAAAAGGTTCACGGTCAGGTTCATGTTCAGTTACTCAAAACATTGTGCGTGTCACTAATGTGTAAATGTGAGTGCTGGTATCGAATCTGTTCTAATACATTTTCAGAACTTCGATTGTTGCACTGAAGTATGTTATAAGTAGGTTTTGCCCTTGTACTCACAAGGCAGTGATAGTAACTGCATTGAGTCCGATAACTGACATAAATACAGAGGAGTCTGCAGCTTTTCTCCGGTTCAGACACTTTTACAGCTTAGGCAAACCAAAGCCAAGTTAACCTGCGTTCACTATAAGGCAATTTTCTCCAATCAAGTTTCCCTCAGAGTTTTCATAAAAACTAAAATCAATCTAACCTATGTAACTAATTGTGCCATAATTTTTCTTTGTTTTTTCCGACATGCCCTATTTCACTTGCAAATGATCGTCTGATTGTGAAACTCTGGGGTTTTCAACAGAAAATGTTTGTGTGCATGTAACAATGAGCTCCACTTTATTTTGACTTACAGATGCTGTCTACATCTTGCTATGAGGTCAGCGCCGCAATAACATCCCCAGACCAGGCTGTGGCTTTCAAAATGGAGCAAAACAAGTATGCACGACTTTGTTACTGTAACAAAGACCCGACCTGTTGCAGGCCTGAGTTGTTACTTCACTTGGCAAATGGACTCAAACTAACGAGACGCCAAGTAATTATGTTGGCTCCTGCCAGAATCATGTTAATGAGAGTTTTGAGCATTGCTTATTCTTGGTAGGCCTATGAAGACTAGATGCAGAAAAATGTAAAGGGAGGATGAAAAGGAGAGAGGCAGATGTTGAAATTTAATATTCTTCAGTATTTAACCGCCAGGGGAAAAAATTGATGTGGCTTCCCCTGGACAGGTTTTGTTATTCAGAGATTAGTGCATCGCCCCAGGGCAGGACACGTCCCGTCTGTCACTCTGCTGGATGTGTTATGATAATGGAATCCACCCTGAGTAAAAATAACACAACTGAACGTGCCTGACACAGAGGTCAAAAATATAATGTATTTCAAACAAAGGATGGCCAGCTAATGTTCCCACCTTAAGGGAAATTTTTAATGATGCGGACATAAAAAAGCAACGTGGCATGGGAGATGATAGATCTTACTTCACCATCTCAGTTAATCACTTTTATCAACCTAGTAATGAAGAATTAATTAAATTACATGCTGACATCTGCTGCAGGTGTCCCAGATCCTTTATTGGCCACTAAATACATTTGTCTGACTGATATTTTCTCCTATTTATTACTTTGTAAAGTAATGACTTCAGTAGAAAACTGGGTTTCAGTGTTTCATCTAAATAAAGAGGGTTTTTTTCACCATTGCCAGACTAAGTGAAAAGAAAACAAAACCACAAATCTCACTTCATTTCAGACTTTGATTAGGTTTTGTCGTAGACATTTTGCAACCCCTGAACTCCTGTGCTATGGCCTCCAACACTGACTCAAACACCAGCTGGGCTAAGGATGCATGTACCCTTCAGCTTTTCCAAACACCTTTGACAACTTTACATTCATTCAACCAAACAACAAAAAGACAGCGTAGGTATTCATCTTGTAATAAGGTAATGCACTCTCCAAAATGTGTCTCTCTTGTCCACCATTGAATTAATTTGCCTGTATCTCAAGACTGAAGGACCATTTAACAAATCCTCTTTTGATTCTAAGTAGGTCCTTAATGCATTGGTCCCTTCTTGGTGCAGCCATTTCCAATTAATCCTTCTGCATTATGCATGATTACATTAAACAATCCAATAAATTGATATGGAGGCTCTGGCTACGGAAGGACTCTGTTAATGGATATAAAATGGAGTTACACCACTCCGGGATGATTCATTATTTCACTTATTGTTCCAAAAGGTAACATGCTAGGTCTGGGTGACACTTTTATTTTAGTTGGCCATTTCACTCCAACTTTGTTTGTGTCCATTAAGACCCAATAGTGGAACTGTATTACAGCATGCCTTAGGGCCAGATGAATTCTATTAGCACCCTCCATATCAATCAAGTCAAGCAGTTGCTGTCCTGGTGTCTGGAGTTGCATTAAGAAAAGTGATACAGCTTCAGGAAGCTGTAAAAAGAATGGGGTGCAAAACAGAGGACTGTGACAGGATGGGATCTGAGGGCAGCATGGGGCTTTTGATCCCAGAGATGGAGTTTTTAAGCATTTCACTATTACTGGACACTCATGAAACTATAATAAGTATTGCTTAGTGGGAGATTGTCCTCTCAAGATTGGCGCACAGTTTCCCTATTTGAAAAACTGGCTCTGTCAGAAGGTAACAAAATCCACCTCAAACATCTCTGAGTCTCACAAATAAACATGTTATATCTACTTGTTTAATGCATACAAAGACACAGGTTGTCTCTCTGTTTGCTTGGCATCCTTATTGTGATAACAAAGCTCCTGACAGTCCATAGCCAGACTAGTTGTTTCCTCCTGTTTCCAGTCCTTAAGTTAAGCTAAGATAACTGGCAGTAGCTTCATATTTAACAGATGAGTGGTGGCAGTCTTCTGGTGTCAATACGTGTATTTCCCAACTATGGAACTATTCTTTCAAAAAACAAGGGCTGCCAACTGAACTGATGTAAAGCAAAAACAGATCATGTTGCTACAGTAGTAGTTGGGGGTAGAGGCTATATTCTCTGACACTGTATTCATACATTTATGAGAGAAACCCTCTAAAAAAGTGTTGTGGGTTGTTTTTTTTCAAGGAACCGCATCACTTCACTTTGCAAAGCTGCAGCATCACACTCACACGTCTGCTATGTATTATGCATGCAGGAAAATTATATTAGAATTCACAATCGGATTTAGAAGTGAGCTAACAACGCTACATTATCTCGCACCTGCCGTGAATTGGGTCTAGACTACTCAGAAGGAAACAGCAGAGTGATTTAGATTTTTTGTGACTTTAATTTCAGGTAATTTCAGATTTTTGTTCTTATAAATTTGCCACTTTCATCTAGGATTTTTTTTTTCTTGGCTATTAACCCCCATCCTGGCTCCGTACTTTTGGACATGTAAAACAGTCAATCTAAATATGTGAAAACTGATTTATTATACTTTAAATGAGTAAATATACTTATTTACTAATTTAATTATAGCCTACAGATGGGCTGCATCTCAGAAACTGGTCTGTTAATTAATATCTCCTCCATAAAATCACTGAGGCTGCAGAAATGTAATGTTGTGTTAAGAATAACGCCATTTCAGCTGCAACCGCAGTGGAACAAGTCAGGATGAAATCTAAAAATATTTCTACCTTTCATTCAGCGCAGCGAGCCACATATCGGCACAATCCTCCCAAAAAAAAAAAAGGCAGAGTGACAGCGGCTATACCGCAGTTATAGACAGAGCTGGAAATTCAGGTAAACTCCCACTGCAACGTTACAGTAATAGTTTTATCAGCTTGATGTTGAACTAATCCACGTTCGTTACATGATCACGGTACATTTACTGCATTTAGCCGACGTGCTACATCGTTAGCTCGCCTGTTGATTTCAGTAACTATCTTTACTATCTGTGTATCTGTCACCGGAGGCTCAGCAATGTCAGCGCAGTGACATGTATTGGATGATAATGAAACGGTTAGTGAGCTGGACTGAATATTATAACGAGTTTGTGTCACACTTTATAACAGTTAGACCTCAGTAAGTAACTTTAATGTAACTAGTAACTAGGACGGCTCTTCCTCTGTGTTGTTGTAACCATTATGTGGGTCACGTTAGTTAGAGCGACAGACAGGTGGAGAAGCTGTGTATCTGAGTACTGATAAAACCACAATTAACCTAAACTGAACGTTAAGAAGCAAAAAAAAAACAAAAACAGCGGCATGTCCAAGCTAATGTAGCGTTAGCTGTCTGCTCCTGGCTGCGTCACTATAGGCTAACGTTAGTAAACAAATCGCTCCACATTTACTTTTTACCATTATATCGTTTCTTGCAGGCTAAATCAACAGTGGTACACAGGATATTAATAACATGGGTCGCGTTACTTGTTGAAGTAATGTGGAGAGCGATAACATTAGCAACTGCTCTGCATTAGCGGGCGAGCTAACGTGACTTTCTCTCTTTCCAGTAAAGCTGTCTTTCCAGTGTAGCACCCTGCTAAATGTATATATTGTTTCCTTTGTGTTCGGCCAAAATGAAATACAGTATATGCTGAAATATGGGTTAGTTCAATTGTCCCTGGTGTGTAATACCTTTTTGTATTAATATGTATTAATTACGTTTATTTGCGAGGTGTTCGGATATCCTATGTTGTGAGTAGCCCTTGAACGTCCCAGGTCATTTTTTGTATTGGGTGGCCAGGTGTCAGTTTTGTTCATTATCCAATTAGTGCCAATCAGAAAGCAGTTATGCAGCCTACCGGGTTTTTGAGGGGGCGGGACTAAAAAGTGGAGAACCGGAAAAGAAACGGAGACGAAAAAATGTAGAAGACGAAGCCGAGGAAAGAATATAGATACGCGTAAGAGGTTGTAAGTTCCGTAGCTTTAACAACATTACCTGTCCTAAAAGTTAAGAGCCAAGAGAATTTTGTGAGTGTAAAATGTGGTAAAACGGAGCGTGAGCTATATTTTAGAGCTAGTAAATCGGCCACAGAGACTCGACTGGAGGGAGCTAACGCCATAGCCACGTGCAAACTGCTACTACATAGCCAGAAACCCATTTTGCCACCGAGTTTCTGAGTGAGTTTGGACACTGCGAACTGTAATGGAACTGACTAATGTTTAGACAAGATATAGTAAAGCTCATTAGCGTTGTGAATTTCTGGCCAGTGTGCGTCGGATGCTGCCACCCATGCTGCTGCAGTAGATGTGCTCAGGACTTGCCGCTGCAGGACGGAGGTGTCTGTGTTTTGCGCACGGACGGAGCCTCAGGACGGGTTTCTTCACTGTGCCTCTCTCCACTGAATAGAAGGGTTTGGAAGGACTGTCACTATGAGCTTCCTGTTACCAAGGAACCGTGAGTACAGACAATATGTTTCTGGAAGGTTGCAACTGAGCTCCAACAAGCGCGCCAACGTTGTGGCACCACAAACTGAGAAAAAAAACCCGGGTATTGTATTGTGATTTCATTTCGACCATGCGGACATTTTAAAAAAGGGTAACTTACCTGTTCTGGAAATAAATATATTTTTGTGTACAACATTCAAGTTTTGTGGTCTGGTATTTACATGTGTGCGATGTTAATGTGATTTGTGTGATTTTTGCAAAGAGTAAGGGTTATAGGGCTAAGTATATGTGCATGGGAGTTTATGCTCGCAAGAAAAACATGCGACACAGTATAGCTATATTTAAGCTAACCAGGCCTCTCTGCACCATAGCCAGTGTCGCATGCCAGAGTTGTTAGTTGCCGTAAATACATCCCAAGTTTTAATTCTAGTAACCCCTCACCAATTCCCCATGCACATGATAAAAAAAAATAATAAAGCGGAATTGAGTGGGAGGGCTACACCAGCTTTACTAATGTTCACTTTTTTCTTACTCGACATTATCTGAACCTGTTTGCTCTGGCACATAAACCTTTATTGTTGTTTTGTATACTTACGTGGAGCCTGTGTTTGGCTGTGAGCCGGTTGTTTAATGGTGTGAGTGGACTGCTCGCGAGCGCGCACAGAACTGAATCCCCGGAGACCCCACATTAAAAGCAAAATAGTGGCTGATGCAAGCAATGGAGAAAACAGCCGTATGTTTCATTTCTAAGTAAGTTTTGAGCTCACTGACAATAAGGCAGCAGGAAATTACACCCGACGTCACAAAGTTACTCCTGAAGTTACCTGGCTAAGCCAATTACCTCGCTTCGCAGTACAGTACTGGTGAGTGAGGACGGCAACCAGGAAGCTCAGGGAAACACCCACCAAATCCTTCCAAAGAATGTGGAGAACACAAAGAGACAAAACAAAATAAACATACCAAGCACACGACAGACATCCCAAAATATGAAAATAAAGCACAACACACTCACACTTATACTGGGCCTCGCTAGGCAGGAGTCACGGGGGGGCGGGGGGCTGTGACAGTCATAGCATCTGGAGATGTGCTTTATAAATTTAATCTCACTGAGGTTTTATCCAGCTAAATGAATATGTGTGCATTTCCATTATTAATTGCATTGTTATACAAGGTAGATGTACTATTTAAAATACAATGCAGGGTTGTATAACGGGATGAATTTGTTGTTCCCTTTACACAAAAACCAAACGTTACATAAATTACATACACTTGACTGGTGATAAACAACAAGTCATAGATATAAAACTATTTCACATGGTGCAGTGCTGAGCATGAATTTAAGAGTATCACAGCCCGGAGGAAGAAGCTGCTCTGTAGTCTGGTGGTACGACAGCGGATACTTCTGTGTCTCTTGCCAGACGGCAGCAGAATTAGAAGGCTGTGGCCGGGGTGGGGACTGTCTTTTAGAATACTTATCCTATACTTATTTTTGTGATCCCTGCATTTTTTTGGATACCCTGTATTCCTTTGATTGTCTGAGGCTCTGTAAAGGTGTTTTAACCAACATTCACTCTTTCGTCACTCATTTTTCTCCCCTTTAGCTTCATTGCCCTTTCGTCTTTTCACATATGGTGCAGAAGACTGAGCAGAAAAACAGATCTAATGCTGAGCATGTCACATTCTGCCCGTCAGCCATATTTAAGTTTTGCACTGTGAGTTTTGATTTGTTATTTTGGTCTGTGTGTACTGGGGTTCTGTCTTGTCTGTTGTCCTGTGTCCAGTCTGTGTATGGTGAGCTCTGCTGTTTTGTTGTCCGTTTGGTTCTGTTACTGTTTCTGTTATCCTAGTCTGTATTGTCCTGTTCCTGAACTAACCAGAACCTGGTTAGTTATCTCTGTTCCCCCAGTTATCACTCTGCCTGCCTGCCTATCTCTCTGTTTTCCCTACTTGTTAGCCTTGATCCCTGTCACCTGTGTTGATCCCGCCCTGCTCGTTAGTCCATGTGTATATATGCCTGGTGTTTCTGTTCGGTCTGTCTGGTGTGAGTAACCTGTGTATGTGTTCTGTGGGATTTTGGATTACCTGCGTGTTATGGACTTGCTCGGCACCGTTCTCCGTTCGCCCCGTGTAGTGTCTTGCGTTTGGGCTCTCACTCCTGCTACTTACTCATTCTGAAAACCGTGACAGCATTCAACAACATTCAAAATGTCAACATGTTAAACCAAAGATGTGTTCAGTAAGAGTGATATGTTATAGGTATGTAGGGCTGTAAACACCGAAGAGAATAATAATGACATAAAAATGGATATAGACTGTAAAATGTGGCTTATTGTGAATTTGCCAAAAGCTGACTGCAATTTATAGATAAGCGGGGTTTCCCTAGCATTATAAGCATTTATTACAGCTCCTAAACCAGATGAACAGAAGAAAACGCTGCTTCTGTCCTTCTCCGCAGACACAAACGGTCATCGAAAAGAGTCAGCACGCTTACAAGACAACCACATGCGCATATGCGAGTCATGACTTTGTTGAAGACTTAGTGGCTGTATGTGTGGAGTTGGATATTCCGTGGGAAAATATTTAAAAGCTACGTCCATTTCTGGGAGAGCATTGCCCCAAAATTAGAGTAGCCTCCATTAAACCTGCCAAACCTGAGTGTTGGAGCAACATGTGGAGGCCGTCCTGCAGAAGACCTGAGGGAAGAAATTGTCAATTGTCAAGTAATAACCTGTTCAATAGGAGACAATTCACAATGCATGCAGTGCTCTTCATGGGTTGGCTGTGAATGAAGAGGAAGCATGTCATTTTTAGAAAAAGTCTTAAATGGGCAGCCTTGTGTCTGCCTTTTCTGTCAATGGATGTCACAATAGAAAATAAATTCCACAAGGTCCTTACATTTCTTTTATTTATATCATTATTAAACAACTGCTTGGATTTCATCAGATGTACTACCCAATTCTACCTGTCCATTTGGGAACTATCCCACACAGTTTGCACATTTTCTTGTGAATTTATTATTTTGATATCAACAGAAGGATACAGAGAAGGATAATAAAATAGAGAGAGTATGCCAACAGCTGTGTGGAGACTTGACTACCACAAAGTGTCTCCTCTAGACCGTCATCAAGAGCACTCCCGCTGTCTCTCCTCTCATTATACTGCCCCTGTCTCTCTGTCTTCGCCCTCTCTCTCCCTCTCCAACCTCTCTCTGTCTCTTCCTCTAGGACTGTCGACTTCCTTCTTTGTTGCACATGGGCTATTAGGGCCTCATAACTGTCAAAAACCTGTGGCTTGCCTCGAGCCTTATACACTGCTGTACCCCTTGTGGTGAATCTAACTCAGTTCCAGCTGCTCTGAAGATGTACTGCAGGCAAAAATGTTGGGGCAAAGTCAGTCAGATGATGCATAAATATGAACGTGTGCTGCAAGTAAAATAAAGCAGAAATCAAAAAAATTGTATCTTGTAGACTCAATAAATCTTGAAAATACATGAAAGCAAAACAGAATCATTTGATTAATTTTATCTAGCAAGTGTGTTTGGATAAATCACTCTTAGTTGATATGACTGATATCATGTTCTCCAACATATGAAAAAGCTTAAATACCTTTACATTTACTGTAAATGTTGTTATAAAGTAAAGGTAAGCTACAGTTCATGGAAGGATATATACAATATAAAATTTAAAAAATGCTTTCAGAAGTTCATTGCAGAAAACTAATTCATGCTCACATTTTTTCTTCATTCACCGCTCCCTCTTATGCTTAGCTTGCTCATTATTGCTTCATCGGCTTTGCTTTATTATTCAATTACCCAACTGAACTCTGGTTTGAATCATCAATCAGTGAGCCTAATTAATCCCTCTCATTTGTCTCATCCAATCACTAACCTGAGCACTCCGTTTAGCTGAGCTGTGTCTTTTCACCTGCGGCCAAAAATAAGTGTCTCGTACAAATATAAGAAGTGTACAGATTACTCAAATGTTTAAATGTCAGTGATTGAAAACCACTGCTGAGATATAAAAACAAAATGCACACAGCTACATTAAGGAGATTCTGAGTTGAACTAGAAAATCTGAAGCAGTTTGAGCCCAGCCCCTGTTTACAACAGATATTTAATTATAGTGTTATTAAATAATTTACATTACTTATATTGCCAATCCAAATCATAAAGTTAAAAATGATGGACAAGTTGTCAGGGCTTAGTAGATAACTGTGAAGAGCCTTACAGCTCTGATAACTGGAAATAACTCCCTGTAAAGCTGGTCAGACACTGTAAGTTTTAATAAATGTTAACTCACTGTACGAGTATTAATTAGCCTTTATGGCAGGCCGAAATGTATCACTTCTATCTTCACATACATTTTTAATCGGAAAACACGTAATGTTGAAAGGCAGCTCCTCGCTTGATCCCAAATCACTCCGGTCTCAAACTGAACATGAAATAAAACAGAACCTGAAAATACAACATCAGTCAGGTGCAGTGGATAAAATCTGGCTTCATTCTGCCTGGAATAATGTGAAAGATTTGCTACCACAGCAGATCCCACCTAAATCTGCAGCTTGTTCGGCTTTCAGCCACTTTCATCTCATTGTTTTGGTCTGTGGGTTCAGTCCCAACAGCTCCCTCTGATGTAAAACTATAGAAGCTGTTTCCACTATACAGTGTCAGAGAAGCTGCTTGTAACCTACCTGCCCCATGTGAAATAACAGAAAGCCAAAGTAAATGAGATTTAAACATCTAGCAAACCAGAGATCCAGATATGTTTTCTCAGGAGAAGCTGAGAGGCAATTAAATTCATTCATCAGGTGGCAGAAAGCAGAACTCCAGAGAGATGCCTGTGTTGTGTTGTGTCTGCCTAATGCTCATGTAATTTGTTTTTTTGCCACCGTGTTAACAATAAGAATTTGATTAGACAGTAGAATTTAAATGTGTTTTTGCTAGATGTCTTTCAATCACATGCACACTTTAACACATACATTCCTACACACCGTCAGTTTTTCTTGCTCTTTCAATACGGCCTGAAGTCTGCAAATGAATGAAAGAGTTGCAGCTGAATGAGCTGAGTCTGGCTTTCAGGGATTCTCTGGAGCACACAGCTCAGTTTTTGCTCCAGTGTTACAGCTCAGCACAAGGTTCATGAGCTGGTCATCCATGACAGCCCTGTCTGCATCACTTCACAGAATCTGCAGCTTTATTAAGAAATCGTATCAATTGCATCAGCGCACCATTTTGAATAATAGACTGTGCCTGCCCCGCAGTTGAGAAATGCAGGAAACGGCTTATGAGAGATCAGCGAACAGCCTTATTCACATGTACAGACCGAAGGTTTCATTTTGTTTATCTTGTCCGCCTTTGTATCCAGTGGGTTAGCCATCTATCTTTGGCTTTAATGGCCTGTCTGTGTATGTTTAGTTGACCATCCATCTGGCCTGACATGCCGTGACTCAGACGTTTTTGGGCTGATTCATTGAATATGAAAGAGCTTGCCCACATGACTGCGAGATGTCTGGTGAAGAAGGAGAAGCGTCAGAGAAAAACAGAACAAAGATTATTTTCACATGTGCGTGTTTACAGCTCGGGTTCACAGAGAGCCACAACTTCACGATTCTTTTGTTAAAACTGTTTCAAGCCAGTTTGGGGAGATACTGTATCGTGCTCTTCAAATAAATGATGACCAAAGTCAGCGATGTACCACGTCACTTTGTTATTCCAGGTATAATGACTTACACAGCCTGTCTGAACTCACTCTACTCATTAATTTTACACAAAGAGGTCACATGCCATTATTAAAAAATGGAGATTTTCGCCCCATGTGGTACAACACTTGAGATACTTACATGACATATGTCCTCATGGGAGCAATCCTTTCAACATGACTTTATTAAAATGCTAATTATCAAGTCTAATTGGGACTATTTTCACTCCATTACAGTGAGGGGCATGCGCTTATTTATTTCATCTTGAACAAAGGTCCAACATAAATTTTAATGTCTAATATATGTGGGTTTAATACAAAAGTTAAAAAATACAATATTTTCTCAGCCAATAAGGTCAATACACAAGTATTGAATTCTGAACTGGATAAAGAGCTTTGGATAAAGGCCATTTAAGAGTCTATGGGCCAGAGTTACTAATGTCCTGAATAAATAGTACTATAGCAACTGTAATACCTGTTATTGGTGATTGACGAATTATGCGTTGATGACATCAGGAGCAAACACAATGGAGGTGGCAGTATTTAAATGAGGGTTTTGCGTGTTTTAATTGTTTCCGGTTATGTGTATATTGTAATAGGCAGCGTATCAACTTACTGGAAGAAAACTGGTTGTTTGATGTAAAACGCCACATGGCTCTTTTTTTTTATCAAAAAAAGGACACAAGATGGAAAAGAAGACTCATTTGATTAATTCAGGTCATTTTAATGATGTTAAATCAGAGAGATTATCCCAGAGGAATAGCTTTTTTAGCCCAATCAAAAAGCTAACCTTTTGCGGCTCCTTGAAAAATAATGAATGCAATCAAACCAGCTGATTGCATTTATGAATCACAATAGACGTTATTTGATAAATTTCTATCTGGCTTTAAAGCTGGGAATAGCAAACCAGATGTGATGTTTACTGGGATGGACAGGATTTCTGAAACATGTATTTTAAAAAAGGTATTTCATATTACAAAATAAGATTTTGCAATTTGTACTAGATAGGGCTGATGAAAATGGCTTCATGTTTTGTATCAAAACTCTTTTAGTGTTTTGTATTTAGTTTAGTTTTATTTTATTTAGTATTTAAAACAATGTAAATTACTTACTCTATCTGATTTACCTAAACACCTGCTCAGTAATCTGCAAAGACATGTTAAGATCAGAACAGAAAATTGATCCTAAACAAGGAGGTGACAAATCTTTGCATTGGTTTTTGCATGAACTGCTTCTTTCAGTTCCTGACAGAGACTCAAGTACCTTCCACCAAGTCCAGTTGCCCTTGAATTTAACCTTCCTTGAATAACTATGACCTGAATGTCTGAGAATTAATATTCTGACTAACTATTTGACCTGAGAAGCAGCCCTCACAGTTTTCCGCCGCTACAGACACTTTTAACTCCTGTGTTATATTCAGTAACGGTCCCAGCTCGTTATTGGTCCATGCAAAAAAAAATAAAAAAAATAATTTGGTCTGATTCTTTGTCTGCACGACTTTATTCTTTCGCCAGATCATCTGTAACCATGGAAGAGACCATCTGCGCCATGCTTACACTGGCATGCCCAGTGTACCTGACTGTCGTTTTAACTCCAAAACGCAGCTAAAACGCTGGTGTGGAGAGATCGTATTTGTTTTAATTCAAGGGGTGGTGATGGACCAGTGGATAAAATACATACGTTTGGTGTGAGAGACCCGGGTTCGAATCCGCTGCGAGACACCAATGTGTCCCTGAGCAAGACACTCAACCCCTAGTTGCTCCAGAGGCGTGCAATTGTAAGTCGCTTTGGATAAAAGCTAAATGAATAAATGTAATAATTCTTAGGAGTAGTGTGGATGGGCCCTGAGAGAAAGGCAGACAAACGTTGCACTCCTATTCACAGTCATTTGCAGCCCAGTTTTCGTGATAGGGTCATCAATAACATAACTCATCCCCTGCAGCTACCTACCTCTCATACATGCAGTTTAAATCCATTAATGGTAGTGATTCCTCAAAAGCTACTCACAACAAGGTGCGACCCTAATCTAAATTTAGGACACAACTATGAGTCATTAGCACATTGAACTCTTGGCTACTTTAAAACTAACCTGTTTGAGCTGTTAACTGTTTTATATGTCAGATTTATCAAATAACTCATTAGGCATAAAAAAAGCTGCTGTCAAACATTGTCCTCTTAATCAACGGAGTCGAGGGACAGATCAAACAGGCTGATAGAAGGTCTGTGTGCTGGAAAAGTTAAGTGTCTCTGACTGGAATGGAAGTCACTGATTTAAAAGAGTTGGGAAAATGTTTGGCAGCAATATGTGAGTTTTTAATGTGACGTGATTTTAAAAAAACAACTTGGTGAGGTCTGGAAAGGTCATATTAATTACAGGAACAACCTAGGGGGACGGTTGCAGGGTCAGACATGAACACAAATAAGATACTCACAAGCTGTCAAAGCTGCGCTCACTTGAGAAATATTCCTGCATTATTAACCAGTGAGCAGGTTTGCTGTGCTGTTAGGGGTTTTGCTGTTCATCAGATGTTCCACAATTTCACACATTTTGAAAATACTTTACAGATTTTAAATTATAGATGCAGACAACAGTTAAAACATCTTGAAATAGTGATATATTTTTTGTAAGACTAACACAGTTGTCTCCATTGAATTAAAATGTAGATTGGAATAAATTAAGTAATCAAGAATCTCTAAAGGATTACCTTCCTCACCCTGCCATTTATTCAAAAGAAGCATACGGGCACGACGCAGTAAGTAGGTGTTGTGATGTGGGTGAATTTAATTTAACTGCTTAGGGATTGTCCTTAATTAACAATTTGTTAAACCCTTTATATAAACAGCAATTAGTAATGATAATTTAGCAACTAGTAACCAGGCACAGCACCCCTCTTAAAGCAAAAATAGGACCCAAAGTGCAAGAAATGGATGAAGCGGGATGTTTATCTGCCGTAATGGATGCTGGAAATGTTTCTCTAACTAGCTCACTACATTCGGGAGCAAGGCTATGTTATAAAAATCAAGCCAAATTCAAACGTTTAACTCGTCTTCAACCACAAAGCCTTTTCTCCTCTATCTGTGACACTTATTGTTTGAAAACATGAACAATAGTATATAATAATATCCATCCATCCATCCATCCATCATCAACCGCTTATCCTGGTCGCATACAGGGCCGCGGGGGTATATAATACAGTATACAATAATAACAAAGAATAATGTTTTTCTACTGTAAGAAGCCAAAATGTGATGTTAAAATATAAAAATATAAAAATTACATTATAATAATATTAATAATTATACTGAGGCTAACTAGCTCAACAGTACACAGCAATACAATAACAATGCTGTTCCTCATTTACTTCTACATGAATCATCAGCTGGTAAAGATACTGACCTGACATTTTGCAAAGGACATCTATCTTTTAGCTTTCATTTAACATGATATTATGTATGAGGCAATCAAGTGCATGTTTAAGACCCTTTTATGTGGCTGTTGTTTTCAAATGAATGAGCTGGAATCATTGGAAAGTCAGCTGTAAATCAAAGGCTTGTGAAATCTACCTCTATTAAGGTAACAGTAACAAAGGGAGGGAGGGAGGGGGCTTAGCACATGGTCAGTTGCAGCAGAGTCATGGAGGAGTTCCTGTAGCTTATTATCCACACACTGCCTCTAAAAGTAAATGTATTCTCTTACATAATTAGGTCAAAATTACTTTCATTATATTATGGCAGGAAATTTCACCTAATTTAATTTGTAGATGTTGTTTGTCCCGTACCGAAAATGTCAACTGTGACACATTCATTTCAAATTTTCACTCAATTTAGAGAGTTGGCTCCACTGAGAAAATAACACCTGCCAAAAGGGTGGATTAACATTTCAATTCAACACAGCAGCCTTCTATTTAAGCATATTAATAATAGTAATATTAATAATGAAAGTGAATTAAATGGGCCCTAAGGATCTGCTTTTGATTGTGTGTAATGAATTCTGTGGGATTGGGGCTATTGTTCTGCGTAACGGAAAGAGAAATTACTGTGGATGGGCAGAAGCACAAAATAGATTAATAGATCACACAGAACTGAACTCAATTTTGAAAGTCGTAATGAGCTGTCAGTTTTCTGTCCGGCCTTGGAGTGAGTTTTAGCATGCAGCCGGAGTCGTGGTGGGTGGACTGAGACAGAGGCGGACGGAGACGGAAGGGGGGAAAAAAGTGACAGGGAAAGACAGAAAATGTCCAACTGGAGGTCAAGATCATTTAATGAGCACTATTGATGCAATAATTAGGACAGCAGCAGGCTAATGAAGTAATTAATCGCTGAATGTATTTTCACTTTGGCATTTAGAAGACATCTGTTAAGTTACTTACCTAGTGGTAGGGCTATTATCACTAACGATTTGTTGAAACCCAGAAAAGAATAGACTTTAATTGTTTGTTAGAGGACTGTCTATCTATTGAATTTCCAGGGAGAAACTAACAGCCAAGTATTTTTTTATGTTCTAAAGTATCCTCTCTTATGTGTGACTGTTATTTTTCATAATTGTTGCCGCACTTTGTAACTTTGTTTAGACAGGTGTTGTATAAATTAAGTAAAAATAATGAAAATTGACTTTTTTTAGTAAGATTTTTTTTAAAAATTAGTATTAAGTAATATTTCAATTACATACAACAATTGTGTGTTTAAGTTTAAGATACAATAATAAAGCAACATTATGTAAGAACTGGTATTTTCCCTGCTTGGCGCCCCTACAGATTGGAAGTCCAATTCACTTTTACACCACTGTACTGAGGTGATTTACAGCGGCTCCAACCAGGACTCTGATCTGGATCATATTTTATGGATTGAAATGTTTCTGGTTCTCCCTCTGATCTCGCCGTTTGCTCTGCCTCAACACAGCTACAGTTACTTTTAGAAATAACTAAAGCAATCTGTCCACCAGGAAAAAACATTTTTTATCCAGTTTCACCAAAATCAGTGAAGTTGTATTTTTGTACAGTATGGCCTCCATAAACATTCCTCCCTGTCTATCGTTTTTTCCAACCTAATTCTTGTCTCATTTTTGTTTTGATAATTACTAAATAATTTAAGTTAATGAAAGCTTCAGTCTCCTTTGTGATACTGTAGATTGACCAAAACACATAATACAGGCAGAGTACCTAAAATATACTTTGTTTAAAAAAAGACTGTGATGGGATGTATGGCTTGTTTTCTTTGTTTTTGTACAGCTGTATGCGAACTGTCTCTGGGACACTGGTCAATAAAGTGGTTAAGGAGACTGATCAACTCCCAGGTCGGATGTCTGATGCCTTTTCAGTGGTTTGGAGTCCATCCGTCTCCTAAACCACAGTCTTCTTTAGCATAAGCACTGCGTAAAATGAGAAGTCACCTCAGACAAGGCCACTGGGCTAAGTACATCATTTATGTAATGTAATTGATCCCTATCCCATTCTAGGCATGGCAAATTAAACCACATACCCCGCTGGAAAACAAAAAGGTCAAGCACTATCTTCCCAGAGGTGACTTTTCAAAATTTAGCATGTCGAGTAAGCTGAACGCGTTAACACATATCTGGCATATCTAGCACTAACACTCAGTCACAAAGTCTTGAACCAACAAGAATAGAGAATGACACTGCATTTAGCAGGGGAGATAACATGTCTCTCGCACACAGACATGTTGGCTCTCTATTGCTATCACTTTTCCTCTCCTATTAAGTTTTGGCCCCATACCCATCCCCTTACCTTTCTCCAGCTTTTTATTGCCGTAACAAGTCATGTTTACCCTCTAAAACTAGAAAGAAACTTGTTCAAGCCACCTTTTTAGCTGTGATTGTCTGTAGGGATCAAGCGTGCAGCATCGCCTCGCCTTCGAAAACTAGATTCTATCTACCAGGGGCGGTTTTAGTGAATTGGAGGCTCTGGGCAAAGAAGAAAATGGGTCCTCCCAAGAAACCAGGTACGAACTGAAGCCCGATAGCAGCTAAAAAATAAACACCCAAAGGAATACAGTAAATTCACTCAGGTAACTCAGGCAAAGGCTGCTTCACTGAAGCAACACAAAAGGTAAATACACTCAGCGTTCAGTAAATCAGCCGTAACAGCAGCTGTACAGATGTTGAGTCCGACTAACATTGTCTCTGACTGTTTACAGGCAACCGCCGTAATGGAAAGAAACCCCGACACGTCTAGGACAGCTCTGGTATTTATGGGTTGATTATGCAACTGACGTACATCATTGGCATAATCGCCGACAATATTCAACATGATCTGCACCGTTTCGTTACGTGAGGTATTCACTACAGGGAGTTAAAAAGGAGAGAGAAATTGCGAGACCTCCCGGCAACCGAGGCCCCGGTCAATTGCCTGCCTTTGCTTAATGGTAAAACCACTTACGCTGCCTACCATGCTGGTAGGCCTGGCGGATTTGCCTTCTGTAGCTACATTTAGACAGTTGCATTTGTGTGTTTTTATGTACAAAAAAACAGCTGTAAAGTCAATGGTGCAGTATTTCAATGTTTTTTATTATTTTAGTGGCACGTTATTACGATGGTAAGATGCTCTTAAAGAGGTTGTATTATGCTTTTTGACTTTTTCCCTCTCCTGTTTTTGAGTTACAGCTGAATCGGAGTGGTCAGCGTCTTTTCGCTGACCCGCCTTTCTCTGCTTCCGATTGGCTAGTAGTCCTTGACTAGGAAAATGAAGCCTTCAACACAGGGTGAAAAGAGGAGCTGCAGCAATGTGCAGTATGACTAATAATATGGTGTTTTTTTCAAAATGAAACCATGTAAACCTGTTCTGGTACAACCCCTAATTAGGATTTTGAACCTGAAAATGATCATAATACCACCTCTTTACGATATGCTGTGCACATTTACGCCCAAGGCACAGCAGCAAAACTTCACTGATTGTCA
The DNA here is from genome assembly GCA_029875015.1 of Lepomis gibbosus. NCBI lineage: Eukaryota > Metazoa > Chordata > Actinopteri > Centrarchiformes > Centrarchidae > Lepomis > Lepomis gibbosus. Next base: position 22,286 of record JAPMOB010252311.1, read on the forward strand.
AAATCTCCCCACACGCCAACAGGATCTGTCAGAATCTAATGTTAATGTTCTTCTACACATCCAAAAGGTCTCACACACAGTCCAGGTTCAAACAGTGACACTGTTTTGGAGTGAAGCAGCCGTCCTCCTGGTCAATCCTGAGCTCCATCAGAGAAGCTAAATTATTCCAGGAGCTAAAAGTTAAATTCTGTTTCCTCTGTCCTGTCAGTTCACGTTTAAATCTACATTTTTTTTTGTATTGCTGCTTATACACTACACAATATTTGCTGTGGCTTTAGCCATGGAAATGTTTAAAATGACTGACAGCAGCCTCTCTAATCATGAAAGTAAATCGTTAAAGAAGACTCATACATCGATATAACACACAATAAAGAAACCACTGGAAGAGAAAGAGATGTGACCCACGAACGGCTTATAATAATGCAGCACAGTGAGGATCCAGACGTTTCATAAAGGAGACACGGTCCGTCTGTCTTTTAACAGAGTCCAGTCTGCAGTGGAGTTCAGACACTTCAATGATAAACCACAGAGCTGCAGAGTAACATTAGGCTTCATGATCAGGGACGGTTTTTATATCACGTCCACACTTCTGTCCACATACCCCCATCTGCTGTGAGTCTGCAAGTCAGTCAATCAATTGATGTCTTTTATAATGTTCCATTCATGCATCATTATAAAAGCAAAGTGCCAAGGTACAAGCGCACCCGGCTTTTAAAAGGAAAGGGAGATGATACTCTGAGGTTTACTACAAGTTACACCGAAAACATCCATGACACACAGACCAAGTACAACCCTTTTGAACCATGCACCTGAAGCCCATTTTTTCCGCCGTTAATCTGGCACAGTTGGACACGCCCAAACGCATCTGCGGCATGTGCTTAGATCGTAAAAATAGGCCATCAATCTTAAAGGGCTTCTGTCTGGTAAATAAAAACAAATACTTTTTTTGAAAGTCCCCTCTTTCCTCCTCCTACTGTCATTGAACATCCTGATTAACGCAAATATCAAACAAATTTTAAATTCAATATGTGTGGTTTTCACTTTTTTTCAGCTTTTTTTCTTTTTCTTTTCTATAAGTTGGTTACACAGATAACCCCTAGGTCAAAGCGCTTTAGCTAAGCCTGTACTGTAGCTGTCTTTTTTTTATAGTTCAGAACTGCAACATTAACTGAATTGCAAAAAAAATACATCATAGGTGTCCAGATATACTATCCAGTTACTAAAGGTTAATCCACAATTGCCAGCCAATCGGAATTAAGAATTCTCAGTGGCCAGGGTATAAAATAACAGTGCATATTCATAATTTAAGCATTTTGCAAATGCGTATGTGCAGAGATGAGTCCAGGATTGATTGCAACTTCAACTGAACTATTTCAACTGCATGGCCACTCACAGGCCATTATTATTATATGAATTACCTGACAGCATGTGGCTGGCATTGTTTTTACCGTGTGAGTCTGTGTGTGTGTGTGATCATGGTAAAATGTGGTCCATGAGGCCCCTACCGTAGCAGGAACTACCACTAGTACTCTGTTCTCATGTAATAATGTAGTAATGACTAGGGGTGGGAATCTCTGGGCACCTCAGATTCGATTTGATGATGCATTTTTTCTATACAGGATCCCTGGATAATTACTAAACATTTAATTTGAGTATTAAAACCCAAAAGAAACATCTTCCAATTAGCTTAAAAGGACTAGTTTGCATCCCTAATTTACTTTATTAACCTCAGTTCTATGGCCCTTCCTTTCTTTAACAACCAGTTGTCAGATTGAAAACTGAAAAATAATTATCAGGATGTTCAGTATGTGAACAGGACAGAGCTGTACACCAGTTTGGTCTAAGCTTGTACTTGATTTTCTCAACACTTGACATACAGCTGATAATTAATATTACTTCATTACTAATTTAGCTAACGTTACATAAATAAATATTTTTAGCGCCTTTCACGGGACCCAAGGACGCTTTACACATAGTTACAGTGACAGAACAACAAAAAGTCATTCAGGATTGAATGACTTGGTAAAGAGCTGGGTTTTTATTTGATCTTTGCAAGACTCCAGACGGAGCATTTCGGATCTCTGTGGGGATGAATTCAGGATGGTGGGGGCTGTGACGCCGAAGGTGTCGCTGAGTCTGGTGTGGGGGACAGAGAATAAGCCCTTGTACAGGGGAAATGTTAGCTAGCACTGACAGCCTTCACTTTCCCAGCAGTTGGGGAAACTACAGACTTTTATGAACACAGCGACCCACACTGCACGTTTACTGCCAGACAGAAACTTACTGCTAAATTTCTGCTGCTGAGCGTTGTCACCATGCTCGCCGTGTGCGAGTTAAAATCATCACTTGCGCATTGATATTAATGATTGTGTGACATTGCAGTGGGGTGGTTGGTTCATTCTGCAACTGTGGTGTCAAATACAGGGGGGACACTGGTCTCTCTGTTGTGTGCGCTCCACAGACGGTCCGGGCGCTGCGCCTCCTCAAGTTCTGCCTTTCACATTACATTATTAATTAACATTTTCGATTTTTAGACATTTGTTAATCGATTCATAATCTCCCACGTCCGCATCACGATGCATCTAAGAATCGATTATTTTTCCCACCACTAGTAATGACTACTGAGTACTCCTTCGTTGGAATGTGAACATGTTGATGCTGTGATCCTATCGCAAGATGGTCTCTAGTTAAAATATGAAGCTGATGCTTAAAGAAAACCAAAAGCTTACCCCAATGTGTGGGAGTGCCTGGATGCTTTCTCTCTCATTATGCGTTTCAGCCCCAGTACCTCCAACAGGCCTTTATTTGGTGAGCCATGATCTTAACTATATCCCACAATTTCAAAATGCTACAAAAAGTGCCATATATGTTTATTAGTTAATTTGTGCTTTGGTAGCCATCAAACCAGCTACCAAACTAGATCTCGAGTTAATTAATGAAGGAAGTACTCAGTTCCTTCTCATTTTCCATTTGCAACACATTGCTACAACACTTAGTAACTCTTATATCCAGAACATTACAGTGCCAGCTGCACTTTGCCTTTCTGACAGCCTAATTGGAAGTCACAACTCAAAGCTTATTGTTCTCAGAGACTCTTCAAAGAACAGTTTTTCTGAATTCCTATCTAAAACACATTGCATGATATGGGTGTTGCTGTTAAGCTCCGGTCATGTCCAACTTTGAGCATTTCATCTTATTTATACGAGGTGATAGATGTTGTTTCAGCTTTATTTAGAACGTGTTTTCAGAAATAATGAGTGTTAAGCTATTCCAGGCTTTTTGCATTGATCTCTTTCAAGACATCATTGGGTGGGTGTAAACTGTGCTCAGTGAGAGAGCGGTGCTTATTTGTGTTTACTGGGATCTGTAACCAAATGGACAATTAGCAGGTTTTGGGGAGCAGATTAGTGTTTTTTCCGCAGGGGATTACTCTAGCCGTTTTGTTTTTGTTTTTTTTTGTTTGTTGTTGTTTTTTTTTGCTATTTGGCAGCTATTTGGGTGGTAGGGAAGGGCCTGTTCTTGTGAGCTTTTTGGATAATCCACCTGAAAATCTTGAAGGGAAGCCAGGAACAAATTGAGCCATACGTGTTTTTTCCCCCCCTTGATTAGTGTTTGCATATTTCACCTTTTCCCTAAAATTATGTGATTCTGTGATTTAGTTAAAAATGACTTATTAAAGCATTGTTTCTGGCTTATGTATGGCACGAAACATGATTCTACATCAATTCATTGTCATATGTAAAGATCATGTGTTCTGACACGTCTGACTTGTTGTTTAATGACTAATTACACCTGTATCATAAACTTTCTTGACATTCAAGTGATTTTTCTTCCCACCAGCGTTTGGCTGAGATGTAGATGTTTTCAGCATGATCAATAACAGATGCATCTCACTCCCACATACTGTGGTTTCTGAGTATGACTCAAAAGAAAGTAATGCACAAGTAACCCTCGGTGTGAGTGTCGAGCTTGAGCTGTCGCTGTCGTCGTGGCTGTGGGCAGCTCGCAGGCACAGCGTCCCCCACATTCTCTCGCTCACTCTGCTGATCTCTGTTTAATGTTCTCACTCACGTTTCTTTATGAGTCATGTAGAAATGTTTTGCACAAATCCTTTCTGTGAGGTTTGCTTTAGTTTTGCAGTCACCCCAAGATCTGCTTCTATATACTTAGCAGCCTGAGGGGACAAGGTAATAGAAAACAGCTCAACCTACATCCATCTGTACAATAGAGTAATATAAAACATAAACTACCATGTTTAACGTGGTTGTATTTTCTCTATACAGTGACAAGTTTGAGACCATGGCTGTATTAAAGAATTCATGAGACCTACTTATATTTAAGAGTAGAGTTACTTCAAAAAAAAAAAAGAGAGAAGCTTTTAGAGTTGTGTTCAGAGAAGGTTTCTATATGCTGCTGGCAAAAGGATGTCCCAGTATTTACTAGGATCAGTTTTATCCGTGTTTTTGTGCATTGTGCAAAAATAATTTTCATGGACGGTCTTCAACTTTGTTGCAGATAAAAACTGCTGACCACGCTATCATTGTTAAAGTGGTACTACTACTCATATCACCCGGCTAAGCCCTTCCCACCAAACTCAGAAGAATAAGATGGTTGCCCTGCAAATCCTCATCCCGCCGTATGGCTCGCTCTCCACAATGGGAGCCTCACCAAGACCCCGGTCCCTCTTGCTTTGACTCGTCCTCTCATAGTCTCCTCTCCAAAGCTTTGTGGCCCAGGCTTCAAAGGCAGCGACACCGTCTAAAAGCGGGATGAGAGGCTGGTACACCACTGTCCACCCTCAAAAGTTGTTCCCCACTGTTTGTCATCTTGTCTCTTTGCCACTCGATGATACGCGCATCTAGGGTGGCCACCTTCAATACAGAGAATTAAGGTACGCTTGCCACACCCCTCAGGGGCCCGCCAATGACAGGCCCGATGGTGTGCCAGTCGTGGTATATCTTAACTTAAAATGTGTTTTCAGGAAAGTATTAAGATTGTTACCCATGGACATTATAATAAGCTATCTCCTATTAAAATCAGTGTGAACAGATTCACTCGGTCTCTATGACAATTCAACAGGCTAGTGGTCATATTGTCAGAGCTGAATACACAGCAATAATTAACATAGGCCAACAATGTGTGACAAAAAAATAGGATGCGAACTGTAAACTTTATTAATTTATTAAATTCACATGTCCATAACTTATGAACTATAAATAGGCTAAAACAAATGCTTTTATACGATTTGATTGAAAAGACAGGGATTTTCCATGAACATCATGAACATGAGGTATCGGAGCGTGTTAGGCCTACTTCCTTTTCCTTTTCTTGTCACACTACTCATGCAGCACTGAAAAGCTGTTTGTCTTACAGTAAAACTATAAACAGGAAAGGTTCACTCCCGATGAGCTCCACAGAGCACCTGTTCTTGCTGAGAAAATGCTAATGAACTTGAGTAATTGTAAAGGGAGGTGTGAACACAGATTTTGGCTACGATATTTGTCATTGTTTGCAGTAACACAGACAATGAAACCACACATAACCATCTACAAACATTTCTAAATTTAATTCAACACCATTTTTATGATTGGTCAGTAAATATATTTCTGTATTTATTTTTATTCAGCCTTTTGTTAATTCTATAGTATTGAAAAATGCAATTCTAAAGATTGGTTAAGCATAACACATAGTTTATAGTTATATTCTTCAGGCACCATGTTTTGATATTTAAATGTGTAATTAATAGCCTATATCTCTCTCATATCTACAGTGTCTGACTGTACACCTCAACCTTAAAAACAAATCATACCATAATGTAGACATGTGCTACATTTACATTTCAAAGAAACAATATTTCTTAACAAATAGGCAGCATATGAAATCCACCGTGATTGATCAGAAAATGAATGTGTTTTATTAGATCATTACACTTTGCACCACAAGGTGCCCGAGGTGACCACGCTGTTATTTATGACTTGTGATTGTTTCTCAGCCATTGTACAAAACTTCTGAAGCTTCGTGCTAAAGATATTGAGCTTGACTAAGTGAGAGCATGCATGAGGAGGGGGGCTGTGCAGTGACTAAAACAATTCAGCCAGGAATCCACTGGCTCCAGCACATTATGGCTGCGCCGCAGTTTTGATGCGTCCAGAGCCCAGCGTTAAAGTCCACTGGAAGCGTCTCAGAAACATTTAAGCAGCGGAGCGTGCAGCCTGCCCCACATTATTTACTTGTTATTAATTTGTCTTTTTTGTGCTTCTACTACCTTCTTCACAGCTCTCTGTGACCCCGTTTTGCTCCACCAACTTCGACTGTATTTGCCACAAGGAGCATTTCAAAATCAGAGCATTTTGCTCTGTGCTGCTTGATGCCGCCTCCATCAAAAATAGTCCGGATACCTATTCTCTGCAGAGCAGAGAGCTGATTCTAGGACGCTTCTGTGGCCGCATCCGCACTCACGAGCACTGACTATAATGAGGCATTAGGGGGAAAGTTTGAAACACGTCCTTTCCTGGTGCTAGAAGGTGGCGCTGTCACTATGACTGGATATTTACATTTAAGACTCTAAGAGGTTGACATGTAAAATTTGGAACAAATCTGACCATGTCTAACCATTTACATGTTACAACCGCGGGCGGCACAGCTGTAACGCACCGTAGCTGGAGTGAGTGGATTTTAGGGGTTAGATACGCTCCTGGCTCTGACTGGTTGTGTTGACTTGGGTGTGGTGGATTCATGCAAATGGTCAACAAGTCCTCATCCGTGAATGATTGTATAGGTTGACTGTCAAGTGTCGCAAAACAACATATACGACCATTTTCCAGAATGACATATACGTCCTTTGAAAAGCTCAATGACAAATATGACCATTCCCCAAAATGACATGTATGAGCATTGGCGAGTACCAGTCCAGCGACAGCCGTGTCCGACAGATTCTCAATCGCAACTTGTCACATATGGATGCTTGGCCATCCTACATAACTTAGAAACAATCAATGTTGACTTTTTGTTTTGCAAGGGAAAAAGACCAACGGCGCCCTGGTTGAAAGTCTCCTGGACTTTTCTGCTATTTATATCCTACACCTGCTTTTAGAGTTTATTGTATTTTATTGTATTTAATTTCAAAATAAAGTTGCGGAAAAATGCGTTGTACATAATCAAATTTCTAGGAGGTGGAGCTGGAGAGAGAAGCTTGCGTGTATGGCCACCAGGACGCCCTACATCTCAGGTCTTTTAATGAAATTCAGAAGTGAAGTGATCCAATGTGTAGTTAATCTCTCCCTGGTGAAAGGTTGAAAACAAAAAAAAATTGTTTTTCTGGGGAAGATAAACATGTAAAGGATTTTCTCCCAAGCAGGCCATTTCACTCATTTCATAATTAAAACATCATGGAAGCTTTTGTCTTGTTTACTTTGATGAACAGAAGCCAAGAGCTACCCGGCAGCATTCTTGTGAAACTCTGCCTGGCAACATTTAATGTTATGATGCTTAGTATCATGTTAAGGCTGCCAATATCCATGGCATTTTTTCTTCATGGTTGATACACCATAAATTAAAACAACAGCATGGCAGGGATTTATGGATGCTGAAATTCTAAATGCAACACAGTCAAAATGATACAGGAGATTATGCTTTGCCTTTTAAGACGTATTCCCTGGCTTACAATATGCTAAAACGTTAACATGCCCCTTTTGTTGAATCACTGCATTCCATACATCGTGACTCTCTATTCTGAGATGTTGCCTGCTAGCACTGTGAGTGATAGCCAGCAGTAAACAAGTCCCATCCCCAGCCAGATAATAGTCTTCCCGGCTGTGTGTATCTTTCAGCTTCCGGGCAACGGCTCTGTTCCTTGCTGTGCCAGTTGTGATACTCTGCCAGCACTTTCCAGCTCAAACCCTCCACAGAACCCCAACATTACTCCATTCCCCAA